>RJWT010001570.1:0-47006 GCA_004365215.1 Cuniculus paca
TATACTTTATTTAAGAAAATATATATGAAATCTTGACAATGAATCAAAGCACCATATTCTCTTGCTAAATGTGTATTCTTCCAGAATAAAATAAAAGTCAGAAAGCCTTTCTACTCTGACCTCTTTTTGAATAAGGATACTTTACATAAGAATAGCACAAAAGGAATAGAACACACTTCGTGAACCAATGTGACACATACTAACATCAAAGTCATAAACACTGAATCGTACATGCAGCATTAAACAAAGGGAGCTTGTCTACAAATATTTTCTGTTTAATACACATGGCTGATTCTTGCAAATATCTCTAGAAAGTTTAAACTTTGTAAATTTTTCTTTAAAAAGTTCTTTTATGTTTTATTATTATTTCCTCAATAGGTTTGTTTTACTTTTTAATATTCCAAAACTCTATGTTTCTAGAAACAGAAGTATCAAACAGTTGTGCTATTTTCACTTTCTTTTTGGCTAGCTTTGTGATTTTAATATAATAAGGAAAATAGTAATACATTACATAATAGTATGAACAATTATGAGTAAATATTAGAGTAATGGTTGACACATTTTGTCAACTTGAGATATTTAGAAGCTCTACTACTTAACTCAGTAGTTCTACCTCCTAGGATGTAAAGGACACACCCTTAGGGCTCTAGGATGTTGTTCATTGTGTCCACTTGAGAAATTTAGAAGTTTAACTAAGAGACTCAGCTGGGGTCCTCACTTTGTAAACATCCTCAACCTGTACAAAAGGAGGGAACAGAGATGGTGTGAGTGCTACACTCATCCGAGGTCAGGTAGTTTACATACAATATAAGGGAGGAAAAGATGCTTATTCTCCTCCTTTTCAGCTCTTGTTGCTTTTGCTATTTTCTGCCACCTTGAACTGTTGCCCCTCTGCCATGCCACCCTGCCTTGGAGCCAAATGATGATGACCTAAAATCTCCACAAACTATGAGCTAAATAAACCTTTCCTTACTTAATTTTGGATGTTGCGTATTTTGTCTCAGAAGGAGAGAAAAGTGACTAAGACAATTAGTAAGATCAAGCAAGATTAATTCATTTGAATTTAATATTTTAGTCAAAAACAGTGCCCTTATAATCGGCATAGAGCAATCATAAAGTTGCCTTATTTCTCATGTTAAAATTTGAGATAATTAAACAGAAGCATTAAACAGAGTTAAGAACTGAAGATTCTCATACTTTAAAATACACCATGCTTCAAGACTTTTTTCCAAGGGTAAGATGACTTATGCTTAGAACAGATCATCATTCACATTGTTTCACTGTCTTGTTAAAACTATTCCTGTAGAAGAGCATTCAACATATATTAGCGAAGGATTTGTTCAGTATTCTAAAAAAGTGAAAAAACACATAAAGAGCTGGTCGTGGGGAAATATTTTACTCAGATTTGTTAGACTATACTTTTTTAACCTTCTATTTATATTAGCAAATGTTTGTAATATCTAATGATTACACTCATCATGGGAGTACATTTGCATAATACATCTTAATTCCTTTTATGTCTCCTTCTCTCTCTCTCTCCATGGCAATTCAATCAATATTATAAGACATTTTCAAATAATCATTGAAAACATATTGCTAATTTATTTTTGTTCTAGAATCACTGATTATTACTCTTGTTTTGATCATTCTTGATCTTTAAATAAGCTATCAGACTCAAGTTTGTAAACTATTTTCAAGTATAGCGAGATGACTCAGTACATTGATTCATCAACCCACCTGTATTGTCTGTTAAACATTAGGAAAT
This sequence comes from Cuniculus paca, assembly GCA_004365215.1. Taxonomy (NCBI): domain Eukaryota; kingdom Metazoa; phylum Chordata; class Mammalia; order Rodentia; family Cuniculidae; genus Cuniculus; species Cuniculus paca. The sequence continues at coordinate 1,766 of RJWT010001570.1, forward strand.
GAAAGCAAAAAGAACAATATCAAGATTTAAAACCATAGTAAGTATTTCTAGGGAATTGAAAAAGAATAAACAGCAGTATCTCAATGGAATTTTCTGATTCTCAATTGATGTCACATGTATGAAAAAATATTGCAAAGGATCAGCATCATTAAGAAAGTGCAAATAAAAAGTGTAATGTAAAATTCCTATAAACTTACCATTGCACATAAAACACTAACAATAGTAAATAAAGTCAGAAAAACTGTCTTCTGAACAAACATTGTAAAAATGGCCATTCTCCCAAAATTATTATACAGATTTAATGCAATTCCCATCAAAATACCATTAGCCTATCTCACAGATCTAGAGAAATCATTCTTAAAATTCATCTGGAACCAGAAGAGACCTAGTATAGCAAAGGCAATTCTGGGCAGCAAGGGCAGGACAGGAGGCATCACAATCCCAGGCTTCAAATTATACTACAAAGCTACTATAATAAAATCAGTATGGTACTGAAATCAAAACAGACCTGAGGATCAATGGAATAGATCAGAAGATACAACCCCAAGTACAAACAAACTCAGCCACCTTATCTTTGACAAAAGGGCCAAACATGTTCACTGGATGAAAGATAGCCTCCTTAATAAATGGTGCTGGAAAAACTGGCTTTCCATATGCCAAAAACTAAAACTAGACCCAAGTCTATCACCATACACTAAACTAAATTCAAAATGGATCAAAGATCTAAATATTAAAACAGAAACACTAAATCTGCTGGAAAACAAAGTAGGTAGGAATCTTGAAGACATAGGGGTAGGTGGAGAATTCATGAACAAAAGTCAAACTGCATGGGAAACACTTCCCAGAATCAACAACTGGGATTTGTCATATTAAAAAGTTGTTGCAAGTGAAAAGAAATCTCCAACAGAGTGAAAAGAAAACCCAAAAATTGGGAAAGAAATCTTAGTCAACTATCCTTCAGATAAAGGTCTTCTATCTAGAACACATAAAGAATTAAAAAAAATCAGGCCCTTGAAATTCAAACACCCAATCCAAAAATGGACATCTGAGATGAAAACACACTTCTCAGCTGAAGAAATACGAGTGGCAAATAAATACATGAAAAAATGTTCAGCATCATTGGTCATTAGAGAAATGCAAATTAAAACAACTCTGAGATTTCATCTCCTCCAGAAAGAATGGCCAGGATCAAGAAAACCACCAACAACAGATGCTGGAGAGGCTGTGGCGAAATGGAACACTTCTCCACTGTTGGTTGGAGTGTAGACTGGTGCAGCCCCTGTGGAAATCTGTCTGGAGGTTTCTCAAAAGGCTAGGATTGGAAGTCCCATTTGACCCAGCTATTTTGCTTCTGGGCATATTCCCAGAAGTGAAATCACCATACCACAGTGATATATGGCACCCATGTTTATAGCAGCACAATTTGTAATAGCCAAATCTTGGAAACAACCCAAATGCCCATCAATTGAGGATTGGATAACGAAGATGTGGTACTTTTATACAATGGAGTACTATTCAGCTATAAAGAATGATCACACTGAGGCTTTTATAGGTAAATGGATGCGACTTGAGACCATACTCATAAGTGAAATAAACTAAGCCCACATGTGTAAACACCACATTGTCTCCCTGGTGTAAGAAACTGAAAGACTCAATAAGATAGAAAATTCCCAATAAATATGGAAAAAAAGTTCTGAAGTCCAATGGTACTTTTATTCCTTATTTTGATTGGTTTAAATCCCTTTCCTACAATTTGATTGCAATATGTGAGAAGATAGGAGCAGCTCTTTTGAAAAATGGGACACTATGGTAGCCATTGCTTGTTTCTTGTTGGCCAACTTGATGGCATGTAGTGCTCTTTTGTTTTATCTGGTTTTATATTGCTTTGTTTTGCTTGAGTTTATTGTCTGTAAATGTATGAACAACCATTTTGAGGAAAGCAAGAGACACTGGAGTAACCATAGTTAATCTCCTGTTGTTATGTTTTGAAGACCTGTGTAGCTTTCTGTGCTCTGTTTTGAAATGCTGTATTGTGTTTGACTCTATTCTGTTATCTTTTGCTTTATTTTGTTCTGTTTTGTTTTGTTTTGTTCTATTCTCTTAAAAAAAAAAGTCCAAAAACAAAAAAATAAGTCTCACATTGTTTTTTCTGTTTATATAAAAGTCTAGAAAGACGCAAAGCCGTTCTATAGTGAAAAAATGAAGATGAGGGGTTATAAGGTAAAAGGATGGAGAAAGGTTATTCCCAGACTCATCAAATTGTACACTTTAAGCATGTACAGTTTTTGAAATATCTGTTACACATTAATAAAGCAAGTCAATTTTAAAAATTATGTCCAATAAGATGAAAGACCAGAGCTGCTATCATAAATGAAAGAAGACTAAATCAAGTATCTGAGAACCAAGAGGCTGCCTGGGATTTGATGCTTGAAAGTGATAGAGCTGGGAAGAAAAGAGGAAAATGATGTCTTTGTAACAATATTGTGTTCCATTGCTTACCAGCTTAGTGATAAAAATCTACATTATGTGTGATGTAACCACAAAAAGGATACTTCCAAACTATAGCAAAAATTACTTTTGGAATGAGGTTCAAAGAGGGTATAAGAAACTGCAAGCTTGCTAAATTACTAGATATGTAGGGAAGGAAAAAACAACTAAACAACAACAACAACAAAATTATTTCTAATCAATACATTAAATGTGAATAAAATTAATAAGAAAGACAGTCAACAAAAACATCATTGTTATGTGAATTCCCTTTGAATTAAAATTTAATTAACATACAGGCAAAAAATTTAATGTCATTATAATTCAGATGCTCAAAAAGATAATTGGATGAAAGAAACCATTAAAACAAAATAAGATACTAAAACTTAAAACAGGCTAAAATGAAATAAAAATGAATGAATGTCAAAAGTATAAACTAGAAATATTAAAAATGAAAAACTATATGGTCATAAAAACCAAGTAAGAAAGCAAAACAAATAGAATAATGCTGAACTGCTGGATTTGAAAATAATTAATGAGGAAGAAGACACAAGAAATTCAGAAAAAAACTCATTAAGGCAAAGAATATAAATAAAATAAGTATGGTGGTTTCAAACTTTATTTATGTAAATCACATAGGGACTTGCTTCCCCACTGCAAACACCTAAGAAATCAGACATAAGGTAAGCTGGTTTCAGTTGCTGGAACAATAGAAACTCAGGACTGTGTTCTTTGAAACAGGGTAAATAAATTAAGTGTGCCTTAATATCAAAGATGTCTTCCTTGGGGTAATTTGCAGGTAACATTTCATAAACAAAGAAGTGTATTTAGGAGATAAGAGAGTGAAATTCAAGGAAGTGAGGTGAATAAGGTGTCCATGGAAGAATACTGGTGAGAAGAGACCTATGCAGACAAAGAGATCCAGAACTAAACATTGGAGGGTCTTTTAACTTAGCTACAAAATGCACATGAAAAGGTAAAATGTCCACAAGGCCAAGACTGAGTAAGTAAGCAACCGATAGGTAAAAAAAAAATAATTATGGAGCTCTAGAAAAAAAAAAAAAGCCCATAACTCATACATATATGGAAATTATTTGCATTCCTACAGGGTAGAGTAAAAAAACCTTATAGAATAGACAGAGATTTCTCACAATAGTAATGGGAATAAATCAAGTAAAATCCCTCCCAAACCAATTAGGGTGAAAATCAAATTGTTCCCAACATTTCTTCAAAGCAACTGTTTTGAAGAAATCCCAACATGGTTTAAAGAAATACTACGAAATCAATCACTCAAAAAGGTAAAAATAACAATTTCTAGCATTCAGTAATAATTATTAAACACATAAACAAGCAGAAAAGAATGTGATCTGAAAAAAGAAAGAAAGATTTTTCAATGTAATTAGACCTCAAAGTGAGAGGAACAATGAAATTTTTCAGGTATTATAAGTGTTATGAGTAGACTCAAGGATTTAAATGCAATTAGAATATAATGAGAAAATGGATAATATCATGAGAAACTTAGTGGAAATTCTAGAGCTTAAAATTTATATCTTATATGAAAACTTCACTAGATGTGATTAAGAAATAGACATTATAGAAAAAAAAAGCCAAACAACTTTATTATGGGACATTAGATACCATCCAAAATGAACTAAAACTTAAAAGAAGAAGTAACAGAGTAAAACTTAAAGTAGAAGTAAAACTTAAAGAAGAAGTAAAACTTAAAAAAAGAAGTAACAGAGTCCCAGCAACATAAGGGGCAATATCAAGTGTGTAACAGTCCAATATATAAGTGACTGAAGTCTCTGAAATAGGAGAAAGGAAGAAATACTGCAGAAAATAACAGCTGTATGTGTTCCGTATTTCATGCAAAATATAAATCAACACATCCAAGAAGCTCAGCAAGACTTAACAAGATGGGTACAAAGAAAACTGAACTAGGAACATCATAATCAAAATGTTTAATACAAGTTAACAAGAACTATTAGAAACTAATCAGAGAAAAATAGCATTAAATACAAAGAAACAAAGAAAATGTAGAGAAAAAGCAAGACATGACAAATTGGAGTATCAACTTCAAATACCTTCAAATGCAACTTCAAATACCTTCGAAATGCAAATAATTTCCAACTTCAAATACCTTCAAAAGTTATGTAGAATTTCATACTAATAGGGGAAATATCTTTCAAATATGAAGCAAGACAAAGATGCCCCTTCTCACTTCTTTTATTTAATAATGTAGTCCATAGCCTACCCATTGAAAATAGGCAAGTTGCTTGTATATGTAGAATACACTAAAGAATTTAAAGAAATCTTTTAAAAACAAGTGAATTTAAGGTCATAAAACACAAGGTTGCCACAAAAATAAATCGCATTTCCATATAAGAAAACATTTGAAATTGAAAGGTTAGAAATCAACTTGCAAAAACAAAAGTAGTACTGTATTTAAGTATGAATCCACAATTTATGTGCATTAGCAATACAATGAACACTGAAAAAACAACTGTATCAGAGATGTATAAAGAATTACATAAATGAGAAGCAGTATGTCATGGAAGAGGCGATTCAATATTTTGAAGGTACCAAATTCTCCCCAAAACTGAATTATGCGCTCAATGTAATTCTAATCAAAATTCTAGCAGAAACTTTTTAGAAACAGATAAGCTTATTAAAATTTACACTGAAAAATAGTAAATGTTTTTTCCTTTTACGTAAATAGTTTACACATAGCCCTGAAGTTAAAGACTCATTTTAACTGATTGACAAAATTAATATAAAGTATCCTGTGTAAAGACACTGAGCATTAGGAAAACAAACAGGACACATTAGTGGTACAGAATAGAGTGTCCAAAAATAGGTCCTCAAATGTTTTTCAACAAGGCTATTCAATGTTAAGAACTTTTTCAACAAATCATGCTGGAAAATAAGGGCATTCATGTCTAAAAAATTTCAAATGATAACTTGTATACTATGCACAATTTAATTCAAAACAAATCAGAGACTCACATGTAAGACTACAATTTAAAAAATTCTATAAGGTGATAATATCTATGTAGCCTTGGATTAAACAAATTTCTTAGACGTGACACAAAAACATGATTCAGGGGGCTTTCTCAAATTTAAAAATGTCTATTTTACAGAAGAAATTACATATGCATGCTTTCATTTACATGACATTCTTGCAAATATAAAAGTATAGCAACAGAAATTAGAAAACATTGGTTGCCAAGGATTGGGGCTAATAAAAGAGGTTTACCAAAGATAGGAACTCAGGAATTTTTGGTGCTGTAGAACTATGTTTTCACTGTAGTGATGCTTACAAATTTGCATAACTTTAAAAGCATTATGTTTTACAATATGCAACTACATTATTATTTTACAAAAGAAATAAATAGAAGAGCAAAGCCATTCCAGAAAATAAAAACTAGAGAACAGACCTATACTGAATAAACAATTGGATTGTTCTTCCTACAAAGAAATCTAGGCACACATGGTTGAGTTCTCAAAAATGTTTAAAAAATGCCAATTTTACAAATCTCTTTTTAAAGGAATAAGCAAGTGGAAATATTTTCAAACACTTTCTATTAGCATTATCCTGACCCTAGAAACTACAGCTAGAAAAAGACAAAGAAAAATAAATAACACAAATTAAGAAAGCTAGAGATCAATATTTCTCTTGACTAGATACTTAAATCTATAATTACATATGAGCAAACTGAATTCAGCAGCATAAAAAAAGGATTATTATTTATCACTAGGAATTAGTGAGATTTAGCCCAGAAATAAAACAAAATTGTTTTCCCCATCAAAAATCAATTAATGTAGTAGAAATATTAGTAGAATAAATGACTAAAACCACAAGGTAATCTTAACAGGTGAAATGAAAAAAACTGTAAACTAACATTTCTGACAAAAGATACTCTCAAAAAGCTAGTAAAAAGTACTTTCTTAAACTGTGAAAAGTCACAGACTATAGGTCAAAATGATCTATTATGTATCTACATACTAGAAATTTTAAAAATCAATCCTATTCACAATACTATCAAAAGCATATAATACTTGGGTATTCCTGTAACAAAAAAAGTAAGATTTAATGCTGAAACATTGGTGTGAGTTAAAGATCTGAATAAATCAAGATGTTACATGTGTGTGAATTTTAAGACTCAATATTGTTAAAATGAGAATTTGCCACATATGACTTTATGAACTATATATCAGCAGGCGATCTTTTTCCTTTTTATTCTCTTTTCTTTTGGAGAATTTGAGTCTAGATGTATGTGAAAATGCCAAGGACCTAGAACAGCCATGATGGAATTTGATTTGCCAGTTTCACTGGTATAAAGAGCCCTGTGTTTTTCAAACAAGCACTAACCAGGATGTTCCTGGGTTGCTATTTTAGAATATTATTATAGTTCCTGATCACTTGATTTTAACTAAAAAAATCTGAGTAAGCAGGATTCACTCTGCTGAAAGACCTTAAAAGCAGAGCCAAAACATTACTGAAGAAGAATCCTATAATGGACAGCAGCTTCAACTTGTGCCCAAGAATGAAAACTGTCAGCAGTCACAATCACGTACACATCAATATATAGTAAATCTCTCAGTAATGTATTCCTGCTGGTTCTACCAATATGGCAGAATTCAAACACAGAAGCAATGACAATTTTTAAAAGAATAAAGTTGAAGATTTTGTACTATTTGATTTTAAAATGCTCTACAAGACTATAGCAATCAGGACAGTATAGTATTCCTTTCACTATAGGTATATAGAGTAGCTGAATGAGAGTTCAGAAATGAAACGACTTTTTTACAAAGACGTCAAAGCAATTCAATAGGAAAAGGGACAAACTTTTCAGCAACAGTTGACTTGTATGATTGCAGATAGAATTTAAGCCATATCCCCTTTCCTCTTCTCTATACCAAAAAAAATTTTACCGTGAATTTAGTGTTTATTATTTCCATGTAGACTTCTATAGTTTAAAATATTTGCTTTTAGTTGTATTTTTTATTTTATAATCTTACATAAATACATCAAGAAATACGTATCATTTTTATAGCCTTACTTGTATATAGCATATATCATGATTATCCTATTATAAGTGTACAATTCAATGCTTTATGGATTGCTATAGACTATAGTCCAGTTTTTAAAAATTTGCTTTACTTTTTAAAATTCCTATTTTGCCCTCATCATAAGTCCCAGAAAAGCACTGACATATTTATCTCTATGATTCCACTCCTTTTTAATATTTCATGCATACAAAATCATACAATATCTAATATTTCATGCCAGGCTTCTAGTGTATTTTGAGTTCATCAATGTTGTGACATGAATTAATGTTTTATTTCCTGTTAATTTTACTGTTTTATTTTCATGGTACACTCTTTTATTTACTCATTCACCAAATAATGGAGATTTGAGTTATTTCCAGTTGTTTTGGCTATTATGAGTAATGCTGCTGTGAACATTTGTAAAAACAATTTTTTGTGTGAGCTTATCCTTTGTTTCTCATGGATGGATTCTTAGGAATAGATTTGCTGAGACAAGTGGCAAATTTAATTTTAATCTTCAGGAAACTGCTAAACTGTTTTCCCAAGTGACTGTAACATTTACACATTTCCTTCTGAAGCTATGCAGGTCTTACTTTCTCCTTATTTTCAAAATCGGTTGCAATTGTTGGTTTATTTTTTATAGACTATCTTATAGTACACTGTGGGTATGCTTTATAGTGTTAATTAGATTTCCTTAATGCTTAACAATGTTGGGTAACTTTTCATATACCATTAACTAATCTTACATCTTTTTCGGTGAATGCTGTATTCATGGTTTACCCATTTTTAGTAGGATGGCTTGTGTTCTTATGAGTTATAAAACTTCTTTATACTTATTAGATTCAAGGCCTTTATGAAGGATTTGACTTGCAGATAATGTCCTCTGTTACTTTTTTTTGTCATTTCCTTTCCTTGAAGAGTCTTTTAAAGTGCAAAAGGTTTTAATTTTAATGAAATCTATCATTTTCCCTGGTTGTGAATTATGCTTTTGCATCACTGTTGAAAACTGTCTAAACATTATGTATTACAAATATGTACTAATAAAAAATAAAAAGCTCTATACCTCAAGGTAATGAAGGTAGATTTTCTTCTAGAAGTTCAATAGCAGTGATGGCAAACTGGGAAATCTGCCACACACTATTTAAAGAGGAGAGGCTTGATTTGGCTCATGGTTTCTGGATTTTCAGTCAGTGGTAAGCTGGTCACAAGGCAGGTGAAGTGTTGTGGCAGAGAAAAGCTGTTCCCTTCATGGCAGTTGGAAAGCAGAACAAGGGAACAGTGACAGAGAGAAAGAAGCAAGGGACTAGATATAAGACACAAGGTATATTATTACATTACTGTTCCATATAGGATAAAGTAAGTCTATTGATTTTTTCCTTTGTTTGTTTACATTAATGTCTATTTTTCCCATGGACTTTTTTCAAAGTTTAAGAAATTCTCTTATAACATATTCTTTTTATTTTTAACCGTAGATGTAGTACATTGTTAACTCAATTTTGGGACTAATGACATGCATGCTGAGTATTTCTCTTCATTTTATTTATTCAAATAAAGCTTTATAGATTCTGTGTGTCCCTTTTTGTTGAGGTTATTTTCTAGTATTATATTTCTGAGGTGTTTGACTTTTTTAGTTATATTTTCCTAATGATTTATTTCTTACATAATGACAATAGATAACATTAATTAAACACATTGTACATGTGTCATTTTATAGATGAGAAAACTAAGGTATGGAAAGGTTAAACAGTTTACCCATGAGCCAATAGGCAATATGAAACTATTTAAGTACAATCAGCATAATTAAAAATCACTAATTTAATTACTATATCAATACAATTTTAGCTTTTCTGTATACTTCAGTTATGTCTCATTTACTCTTCTCATCCTTTCTCTACTCAACAGAGAAAATCTCCTTTGTTCTACTTAGATTGCAGGTGTCTATCTCGGAAGAATGTAAAATATATACATATATATTATAGATCTTTAATTTTAATACTCCTGGGATGTTCTGAAATATATAGACAACTTTAATTTAAAAATATATAAACAATATATGGCCAATTTTAATCTGAACTCCATAGACAATATGCCAATATTTAAATAAAAACTTATTTGTAGATATGTATTAGCCAAAAGTTTTACATTTCCATGGCTCCAAAATACCCATATAAATGCTTCTCAGTCCTAACTCATAAGCTCATGTGGTAATCTACATACACTTAGTATTCAAAAAGAATACTAAAAAGCATATTTTAAAAGCATTCAAAATATCTATGCCTGAGAATGTGATTACCTCAAATTTTAATAACAGAATCATTACACTCTTTTTATAAAAATTGTAAAAGTCACAATAAGTAACTCTACATGGAAATTAGGGAAAGTACGTTCTTTGTGACTGATCCTTTAAGTAGTTTTGACAGCAATAGGGAAGAGATTCATCTTTTGTGATTTTGATGTGTGACAAATCCAAGAATTGACAGAACCGTGTAAATCATGTGTATTATCATGCCTCATCCGAATGTCTCCACAACATATACGAGTTGAAGGATTAAGTGTGAGAAGAGCTTTCAGAGCTGTGTTGGAGCTGGGGGCTGTCGACACTGATTAAGACACTGACGGAGCGCACAAAAAAATACCATTTGTTGGCATGACATATCAGACGGATGAAGAATCGGTCTTTGTTGAGTTCAGTTTTCTTTCAAACTGACTTACAGATCAGCTGTAGTATTTCTAGAGGCAAATCATACACTGATTTTTAATATAGGCATTATGCAAAGTACAGAGCAATGAAAAGTTTTCAGAGGCTTCTCTACAGCATTGGTAAGCACAATGAACAATCGTGCATTAATATGAACAGTGTTCCCTTCCATCTCCTAAGAGCCACTTTTTAAAACAGCAGCTCCCATTAAAAGGCTAATTCTCTTTCTACCCGTGACTAAACTGTGTGGTGAGGTTTACTTTTGTTTGGCACTGAAAAATAAATGATGGAAAATTGGAGCTAACAATATGTTCTGATTATTCCTATGGTATACAATATGCTCGGAATGTGACAAACCATGTTTATCCCACTAGGGAGAGCAAGTGAGGGAGAGAGAGAGTCCCTGTGATTTATTGGCATGTGGAATGCTGTTAAATAGCCATTTTATTATGCTGCCTTGACATTGACATATTTTATGTTACTTCTAACAATTAAGATTTTCATATGCAAAATCGTATCTAAATGTATACTGACTATGGGAAATAAAAGTTATTCAGGAAAATAGTTAAGACCATTGGGAACATCCAACATTATGCCTCCTTGTAACTGTTCTTTCTATATTGTATTCTTTTAAAAAAAAAAAAAAGGTTTCTATCTGATACATTTTGAGTGGTCTATTTCCCACTTCTTTACATTTTAAAAAATGGTGACAGAGTAGATCGCGATTCTAGGAAGTCAAATTCTACAGTTAATAAAGGGTACACATTATCCACATATATACTCTTCCTCCAAATAATTTCTAATTTGAGATCAGTTTATCCCATCCAGTATGTTTGACTATTCTGGTAAAGCAAAAATACATATTCCAGGAATCATTGTGTTAATATGCACTTGATGGTAAACTACTTACACCAGTAGAAGAGTATTCTTTTCTGTTGTTTTGGGTTTTTTTGCACTAGGAGATGTTAAACTCAGGGCTTTATAAACACTAGGCAAGCATTCTATCACTGGGCTACATCCCCAGATCTGAGAGTGTATTTTTTGTGAAAAATACAAGAAGTATCAAAAGACCAGTAACACTCTCATACCTGGTCACTTGAGATAAAAAATAAAAACTTGATGATGACTAGATAGGGTTGTGAGTAAAATCTGTAGCCAGGTGAGATGGTAAAGCTAATCACTCGACATATGAAAATTTGTGATGAGGTAAAGAACAAGAATTTTCCGAATAATTTAAAGACTTGAAATAATTATATACATTTCTTATGTTAAATTTTTATTAGTATGTGTATGTAGTGCATATTGATCGCACTCACTGTGGGGTGTAGGTACACACACATAATGTATCTTAATTCTTCTTGCTCCCAATTCCTTTTCTTCCTCCACCCGCCTCCATCACAAGATCCCCTTTTTACTTGCTAAAGATCTATCTCTCTATTTGCTACTGTTTATCTTTTCTTTAAATTATTCATACTGCTGGGGATCTAGCTCAGTGGCCTAAGCACCTGCCTGGTAAGCGCAAGGTCATGAGTTCAATCCTGAAAATAAAATAATAAAATAAAAAAATAAATTATTTATACTTTGAGTTTCTCATATACAACAAGTTGTATGATAGTTAAGCTTGTGTATTTGGTTTCTTTTACTTAACATTATGGTTTCAAGGCGCATCCATTTTTCTACAAAGGACTCAAATTTATCCTTTTTTATGGCAGACAGATATAATGGGTATTAAAATGAAAAGAAAGTCATGTTTATTTAGCAGTATTATTTTCATATTGTGTATGTATTAAAAGATTAAAAAACAAATAATTACGTTAGTGTCATTGAGAACCAGGAAGTTTGGCAAGAGAGACACAGAATGGAGATGTAAGGCAGATAAAGTTAAAAAAACTCAGGGTCTAATTCTGAATTACAAATATCTATTATTTAATTCTTAAAAAATTTTTTGTATGAGTATATGTTTACATTATATGAACTTTGCATTCATTTTGGAGAGAAAGTATATCTACATAACACATTGCAATTCTTTTTTATTTTCCTCTCCCTTCCCTAGATCTCTCCCTCTATCATAGATCCTCTTTTCCCCATTTTCATTTTGAGTTATTATTTTTTAGTTCATGTTTACAACAATGTTAACATTTATTGTGGATATTTGTTATATGAACATAGCACATCTTAAATCTTGTCACATCCCCTTCCTCTACCCTCCTTGCCCTGAGTCTCTTGGAACCCTTCCCTTTTGAAAAAGATCTATCTTCCTGTTTTATTCTATCAGTCCTTTTGTTTGCTCTTTATTTATACTGTCCCTTACTCAAATTAGCAATACCATATGGTATTTAAACTTGTGTGTCTGACTTATTTCACTTGCCATTATATTTTCCAGGTATATTCATTTTCCTACAGATGTCTCAAATTTATCCTTCTTTGTAGCCTACAGATATCACATTTTCTTTATTCATTTGTCTGTTGATGGACATACAGGTTGCTTCCAGAATTTAGCTATTGTGAACTGTGCTGCTACAAATACTGGTATGCATGTATCACTGTAGTATATATCTTTAGCTCTTATTGGAAGATACCTAGAAAGGGAATAGCTGGGTCAAATGGAATTTCTATTTTTAGTTCTTTAAGAATTCTCCATATGATTTCCAAGGTGGTTGTACTAGTTTGCATTTCATCGAATGATGTAGAAGGGTTCCTTTTTTACCACAGCCACACCAGAATTTTTATTATTTGATTTCTTGATAATTGTCATTCTTTCTGGTATAAGATGAAACCTTAGTGTTATTTTAACTTGTATTTTTCTAATGGCTGGAGATGTTCAACATTTTTCCATATGTTTATTCACCATTTGTACTACTTTTGAAACAAGTCTATTCTTTTCACTTTCTCATTTTTTGATTGGGTCTTTTGGAGGTGGTCTAATGTTTTGAGATTTTATATATTCCAAAATTAGTCCTACATCTGAGGAATACCTGGAAAAAATTTTTCACATTCTGTAGGTTGTCTCTTCATGCCACTGATTGATTTCTTTGCTGTGCAGAAGCTTTTGAATGGATATAATTCCATTTATTAATTTTTGCTGTTGTTTCTTGAGCAGTTAGAGTTCTATTCAGAATGTCCTTGCCTAAACCTATGATTTCAGGTTTTACCTATTTTATCTTCTAATAGCTTCTTTGTTTCTGTTTTAATGTTTAGATCTTTGATCCATTTTTATTTTATTTTAGTACTTGGTGAGAGATACAGGCATATCTTCAATCTTCTGCAAATAGATAGCTAGTTCTTCCAACAACATTTGTTAAAGAGACTATCTTTCCTTCAATGTATGTGTTTGGCACTTGTGTTGAAGACCAAATAGCTGAATGGAAAACATCTGGGGATATTTCTGTATCCAGTCTTCTGTTCCGTTGATCCACATGTCTGTTTTGTGCCAATATCATGCTGCTTTTATCACTCTTGCTTTGTAGTATAACTTGAAATTAGGTATTGTGATGCCTCCTGCTTTGTTCTTGTTGATAAGGACTTCTCTTGATGTTCTGGTGCTCTTCTAGTTTCAAATGAATTTTAGGATTGTTTTCCTGAGTTCTGTGAGAAATGTTGGTATTTTGGTTGAGAACGATGCTATATGAAAGCAATATTCAACAACAAATTATATAAGAGATTGTTAATCTAATAAAGATTAAATCCATTTGTAATAGATTTTTTGCTACTACCTAGTTGATGCACTGTATTTGACTTTATTTTTCTCATATATTACATTTTCTGGAATCAGATTAATTTAGCCTTCATGTACTTTGAAGTTATATACTGGGTCATCTCAAACTAGTCCTTTTATACTGAAAATATCATGCTAGCATTTTCAGTGAAATGCACATTCCTGAGAGTTGGCATCATTTCTACTTCTCTACCTTATACCAGTAATAATTATGCTTATGAAAGCAACTTGGAGTAAAAAACAGTGCATTTGACATTAGGTTGGTGGGGTAGTGTCTCTGAAATAATTACAAGTTTCCAACACCTGGCTTTAGATAGTTTACACTGTCTTGATTGCTGGAAAGAAAGTGGGCTCTAGAGACTTAGATATGAACTTGAAACCAAGCCTTTTTATTTAAGACTAAGAAACTTGGGAGCATTAATTGTCCTAAGTCTCAATTTTCAAGAACACAATGGGAATAAGTCAATCAATCCAAGATTTTTTGATATTAAAATTTTAATGAATGCAAAATGCAACATGGTTAAGACTTAATAAACAGTCACTCCTGGGTTACAATAATAAATAGATTATTTACACAAACTAACATTATATATTTCATGGAGAAAAAGTAAAGAAGTTAGAATTTTTAGAGAGCTATTATATTTTAAAGGTATAGATGTTTTGTTATGAAAACTTTAATAAAATTAAGAACAAATGATTGAGTAAAATTTCATATACATAAAATCAAAATTCAGGTTCTTCCAATTATACATGAGCAGTAACTGGTGATAATGAAGCAAAGTATAATTTGAAAGATGTTAAGATTTCTATAAAACCTTGAGTGTAGTTTTGTTGCTTTTTTGTTTATATACTTTGTCCTTGTTATTGTGTATTAATCATTTCCTGTAACTAGATTTCTATTGTCTTTCATTATAGGTTATAAAAGGACTTACAAACCAATAAGAATAAATACATCTTTTTGTTGGCATGATGAAATTTATACATTTCTAATGATCTGCAATGCTATTATAGTATTTAAAGTGATAACCAGATAATACATCATCTAAATTGTCAGCCTAACCTTAATAAGGTTGCTGTGTCCTATATCATGAACAAGACAGGAAAGTGAATTCAGAATTGGTTTCAAGACATTGGCTACTTCAAATAAGTTAGTGTTACTCTGCAGTAACGACAAACATGTTATGTCAAGAACTAATTGAAGGGGATGGCATTTTCCTTAGATAAAATATAATCAATATGACTTTGAACATCAACAGCAAATAATATAAACTTGTACTGGAAAAATACAAAAGAAAACCAAAGAAAGCAGAAAGCCTAAAGTAAAATATCATAACTACTAAAGATCTTCCAGATAAGAAACTAAAATCAGAGGACTTTCTCCAAGAATCAAAATTGCTTATTTTTGTGTCTCCAGTGCCTAAGACAGGCTCAAACTCAGAGGAAATCCTCAATAAATATTAAGTGCATAAAGACGGTATAAATGTGAAAAGACAAAGGATCACAATTGTCCTTTATTTTTATCACTCTCAACCTAGTTATATGTATTTATATACCCAAATATCATTTGATGCAATGAAAAGCATAGCAATTTAAGAAACTCTTATAATTATAATTCCCATTCTGCTGGTAAAGCCAAAACCCAGTTGACTTTTTTGTTCTGTTTATCCATTATTAAAAGATATACCAATTATTAAAATATTTAGGAAAAAGAATTTCAAGATTTTGCAAGGATACTCAATGATACATTTCTACGTATCCCAGTGGTTGAAAATAGCAACATACTTTTCAATTTAATTTTAAATGAAAAGACAACCTGAAAATATAAATCCATGTCAGAGATCATAGTCAGCATGCCCTGGAACCAGGTATCTTATGATTAAATCAAGGACAGATTAAATGCCCTGCTGAGTCATAACTCAGTAACAAGCCCATTATATTAAATATTTCTTCAAAAGCATTGTTGAATAGAATTTTAATGTATGGAGCCCAGCAGTAAAAATTTGAAAGGTCATTCAGTCCTCAAAACGACTTGAAAGTTTCTTCTTTACAATAGCTTAGAGTTTTCTTTAATTAGTTCTTTAATATAAATGTTTTCTTCAAATTCTCACTGGAACTAATTTCAGTGATTTTGGCTTCCTATTTCTCTTATAATGAGAGTCAAATGAGTTGCCTTCCCGTCCTCGCGATATGACTAAACTCTTTCACTACTCTGCAATTTAAGCCCCATCTAGCTTGCTTGAACCTTTCTGTACATGCAAGTGTGCTCTCACCTCAGGGTCTTTGCACTGGCTCTTCACTCTACCAGAGATCATCACTCTTGTTAATTTCGGATGTTGCCTCAACTGTCTTCTTATGAGTGGGGCCCTCTTTCCCTCTTAGGTATTGAACTTGTGCTGCAGCACCCTTCTCCCTTACCCCACAACACATTTTTCATAGTACTTAACACATTCTAACACACTGTATGAATTATTTGTTATCTTTAGTGTGGGTTTCTCCCCAGAGATGTGTAAGTTGCATGAGAGAAGACTATTTTCTTTCCTATCTCTAGCACCTAGAACAGTCAGTGGCTGGTATGTAAGGTTCAGAGGAATATTTTTTGAATAAATAAGTGAAATGGTTATAAAATAAAAATCAAATATGAGGCTTTCAAAAGGACTGAAAGATATTGAGCAGCTTCTTCAAATGACTAAAAGGCTAGAACTTTGTATATAGCAAGATTATAATGATCTAAAACAAAATTTTAAATGGAATCAACCAAAATCTCATGAATAATTTTTAAAATGAAGAAAAAAATGGAAAATCATACACAGTTGAACTCACAGAAAATGAAATCATGTGATGGAACTAAAAGTAGATTTTCTTTCTTTTTAATTTTCTGCACTCTCCATTTTTTTTTAGTAAGTTGAAGTTTTATTAGATTGAATAGTCAAATATTCCATCAGATTGCTGTAAAAATTTCTAAATACACTATTTTTGGACTACTCATTCTGAATTTATAGACCAATTTTTTTTTTGTATCAGGAATTGAACTCACAACATCGTGCTTGCCAGGCAAGCACTTATACCACTGAGCTAAATCCCCAGCCCGCACTCTCCATTTTTTAAAACATAACTTATTTTTTAAAAACTGAGCATATTAAGTAGCTTTAAAAATTCTCTCTGAAAAAGTATTAAAACCTGAGATTCTTTTAATGACTCTGTTCAATCAAACTCAAAAAAGAATCTTTTTTTTTTTTTATGAGCAGAATATATTGAGAGAAAGAAAGCTTCTGTCTGAGAGAGAGACAGAAGAGGTCCCGAGTGGGTTGCCAAAGACTGGCTTTTCTAGGGACTTTAATAGCGTAAAACCATGAGGTGAGGTGGGTCCAAGATGGTGAAAACCTGCAACTCGAAAGGCAAATGGGCATGAGGTGGGACAGAACTATGGTCAACCAATAAGATTAATTATTCAGGTAAAATTGAACAAATCAGGGATGAATAGGGAAGTGAGCAGTCTTAAGGATTAGTGACTGTTCCTGTAGGGGATTGGGATGGTCAAGGTGATCCATACCTGTTCAGAATGTCAATTCCTGTTATCTATACTTAGGGTGTGTTTGTATTGGTTTTGCCTTTTGTCTTGAGATCTGGCTCATAATGGTAGGTGTCTGTCTCCTTCAAGGTCACGAGACATCTGGTCCTCTGTGTCGGTTTTCTCGAGAGAATCTAAACAGGAAATTTTCTTTTATAAAAAATTTTTGAGAGTTCCCTTTTTCATTAGAATGGAGTCTTTTTCATTAGAATTGAGTTCAAAGGATGTCATCTAAAAACTTACTTAGAGAACACTGCCCTCTTTATCTACTTTTCTGAGTGTTTTGTTTTTGAACCTGGTGGTTTTGTTGAGTTTTCATCTTCCTTCTGGTAACTTTAATATAAGGATTTAATTAGACTGGAGGGGTTACTTAACCACCTTTAGTAGTAGAAAACCCAGCTGTTTCCAAGGAAAGGAACTTTTAAAGTAGAGATAACGCTGTTACTTATAATATCAAATTACATCTCATAAAGCAAGTCTTGCCAATTTCATCTGGAAAATTTCACAAAAAACAAACCTATTGGACATCAATGAGAGCTAAATGTTGGCAGAATTTAGCAAATATTTCACTCTCACAAGCATTTTATATTAACTTGATTTTTTTTTGCTTTTAACAATAAAAATACATAAGAAATAAAACAATAGGAAGAATAAAGTAAATCCTCCAACACATTCCTTTTCAAAGATTTTCCACATTCCACAAAGGAATTCCTTTTCACTCAAAGAATCTATGTCCAGATATGATTATGCCTTTATTCCTTAATGGAAATATTTATTTGATTCACACACACTATCACATTTTTCTCTTTTCCCAACATTTGGTATTTAAATTTTTGTTTGAATTTCATATTAGTTATATTTTTAAATTTAACCAAAATGTTTTTAGACCCATATTTCCTACTTCATACACTTTCAGAAATCCTTGTATATTTTTAGTTAAAACTTCCAAAATATTCATTATTTTTATCTTTCTCTCAAATAAGCTTATGATGCATTAGGTATTCATTAATTCTCTATGTGGAGGTGCTGGCAGTGTAACTTGGTGATTGAATGCTTGCCTAGCAAGTGCACAAGCCCTTGGGCTTGATCTGTAGCAATACACACACACACACACACACACACACACACACACCCATTTGCACACATGAAGTGCCCTTCCACAGTGTGTCTCTCCGTGACACTTCCAACACCTCCCACTAGGTCCCACCTCTTAAAGATTCCTCCACCTCCCAATAATGCCGAGCTGAGGACAGAACTTATAACACATGGGTCTTTAGGGGACATTAAATATCCAAACTATAACACTAGTATAGGGTAGAAATCACGAAAGAATGAAATTATATAGCAATTGTCTTCATTACTTTCTCATCTCTGAGACAACAATACTCCACACTTACAATTTAAAGGAAGAAGGGTTTGTTTTGACTTGCAGTTTGTAGAGGTTTCAGTCCATAGTCCATGGGCTCTAGGGCAGGACAGCATGGCAGAGTGGCATGGTAGAGGAAAAATGTCTTCATGGTATGATCTCGAAACGCAGAGAGAGAAAGAGATCAAGAGAGGAGGGAGATACACCCTTTCAGGCCTATGCCCCTCTCCCAGCATCCCACTTCTCGAACCAGGCTT
Source organism: Cuniculus paca (assembly GCA_004365215.1). Classification (NCBI taxonomy): domain Eukaryota; kingdom Metazoa; phylum Chordata; class Mammalia; order Rodentia; family Cuniculidae; genus Cuniculus; species Cuniculus paca. Next base: position 20,909 of record RJWT010001570.1, read on the forward strand.
CACTTTCCAAGATCAGGTTTAGCTATAAATTCATCCACTGGTGAGTGTCACATTCCCATGATTCAGTCGCCTTCCTAAAGCCCCACTTATGAGTGCATAAGGCTTTGAGAGGACCTCAGGATATAAACCATAAGGGCAATAATAATGGCAATTGTATGTGAAGAAGCATACGGTATGATTTAGAAGCAGAGCATGATGTGATCCAGGGAAAAATGTGGATGTAAATAAGGTTTTATGCTGGAGCTCTTAGAGATTCTTTGCATTGTACCACTCCTTCCATCAGTGAACAACTTTCTTGTGTTAGTGTGGACCACTGGTCTTCAACTCTGACTTTATAATAAATCACATACATAATGACCTTTTAAAATATACTAAGGCCCAAGATTCATTCCCTGAGATTCTGGTTTAATTCTTTTTCTGTATGGTCTGGTCATACAGTTTTTAGATTTACAACTTAATTTTTACTGATACATAAAAACATGAAACTCCACACATAATTATAGGATGCGATGAGAAATATATATACATATATATATATATATATATATATATATATTCTATCTCCTTAAACATTCATTATTTCTTTATGGTGAAAACATGAAAAATCCTTCTAGCTTTTGGAAATATACACTAGTAATTGTAATTAGATAGGAGTAAGAAGCTTTTATGTGTTAACAGTAAAATGATGTCCAGTGTTTCTTCCGTGTAGCTAGGGTGGAAACACTACTATGAAGTAAAGAAACATCATGCCTTTGCACCTCTGTATTGCCCATTCTTTACCATATTTTGGCCACGAGGTTTGGAAGTAACCCTTAGACAGAGAAATGACAAAAATTCACCGTCTTGATAAAATGTGTAAATTGGCTTGTGTTTCAGTTTCCTGTTTGTGCTGTAACAAATTACCACAAACGTGCTGTTTCAAAATAATACTAATTTATTTTGGTATAGTCTTAGAGGTCAGAGGTACAAAATGAGTCCTATTCAGCTAAAATCAAGGTAACAGTGGGCTGTGCTCCTTCCAGAGGCTCTGATAAGAATGTTTCCTTAGTTTTTCCATCTTTAAGAAGTCTCTAGAATTCCTGGGCTTGTGGCTGCTTTCTCCATCTTTTAAATCCAGCAGCATAGCATCTTTAGATCTCCCTGTCTGCCTCTGAGCCTCCTCATTCCTTCTGATAAGGGAGTACCTTGTGTGAACATGTTGGGACCACTGTATAATCCAGGATAACTCCCCTCTATCACTGTTCTTAACTCGATTACATCTGCAAATTCTGTTTTGTCATGCAAAATGACACATTCACACATGCTTGGGATTAAGACAGATATTGTGGGTTAAACCATGCGGGCCCAGGAAGAGAAGAGTCAGACAGAGCCTCCTGAGAATCAGCCATGCTGGGACTGGGAGGAGCTGACCAACAAGCCAACTAGCCAGCCTTTCTGGTAAGCCACACTGGCTATGCGGGGACCAGGAAGAGAAAAGTCAGATAGCGCCTTCCATGAGCCTACTGGCACACAGGCTGAGAATCACCAACCATGCCCCCATTCCCTTGTAAGCAACTGGCTGGTTCTGAGGACAGGCTGAGCTGATATCAACTAAGTTACAAAAAGCAACTGAATGTTTACATTGTTTGTTTGACTTTGCAGTCCTGGGGCTGGTGGTCTGAGCATGTATGGGGGGGAACATTGTGCAATGTAGCAAATATGGGGGATTTCCTTCTATCTTGTTTTTGAAATCCATTATTGTTCCACTGTTTGTTTTGTTCCAATTAATTGTTTTGCTTTATTCAATATTCTGTTTTGATTGGTTTTATTCTGTTTTGTTTTGGTTTGATTTTGTGCTATCTGATGATATTTGAAGATAAATTGTGATGATACCAAGATATATTATGGTAACCATTGTTGTTTTCCTATTATCCTACTTTGAAGTTCTGTACCAATTTCACTGTTTTGTTGGATTTTATTATCTTTAAAGTAAAAAAATAAAGAAATTGTGAATTAGTGAGAGAACTTTATCCTGCCTACCACAGTTTGGGGAAGGAGTGATTATAGCAACTCCATTACTAGATAGATCATTCTCATCACGCTGAAGTGATACACATTTGAGTATTGATCTCTTTCTGGGCTAGCAATGTGAGACATGACGTTCTCTGGAGATGCAGTGAAACTCACTCCCAGTCAACCTTCAGATGAGTTTGGTAAACAGCTGTTACTCTACAGTGTCCTGCATTGTTAAGCTACGATCTTCAGTAGGTTGGGTGCCTTAACTATTAACTTTCAATTTTGACCTATGATATCTTCAGTTTACAATGGGTTTATCAGGATGAACAGCACGATAAGTTGAGGAACATCTGTACTTGACCATCTGATACACTTTCAATCAAAATACCCTTTACTATCTTTGAAAATTTCTCATATTTTAGCTTTCAAAATTCCTCTCTCTGTTACTAGTGTTCTCTTTTTTTCTGAACATCTGTCAAGAGAAATGTGGGATTTCCTAGATTGCTGGTTTTCTTATTTCTTCCAATTTTTGTCTCTTTGTCCTCTGTTTCTTCCTGGGAGTATCTTTATATTTACCATCAAATCTTTCCATTTCTAAAATAATTACTAATCTCTATGACCCTTGCCATATTTTCTGATTGTCTTGTTATAATACCTTGGGTTTGTACTAGCTTCATGGACAACATATTTTCTCAAATCTTTTTGAGACTGTTAGGTGTCCTATTTACTTTAGTCCACTGAATTAAGTATCTGGCACCAAAACAAATGAGCCCACTTCCGTATTCATGGAAATGCTATGAAAAACAAAACCAGAGAGAGAGAAAGAGAGAAGGAAGAAAGGATGGGTGAAGGAAGGAAAACAGCAGCAGTGGAACTCAAGAGTGTGCTGACAGCATATCTGGTTTAGATGTCATCACAAGCTTCTTACCAATCTTGAACCAGTAACAATCAGTTCGAGCACTGCTATCCAGGCAGCAGAGCAGACACAGAGTAGCACAATATCACTGCTACTGAATTCCTTTCTGTGCCTCAAATACTCTTTTTTTTTTCTGCCCTGATGTTTCTGTTTATTTGCCTCAGTCTTTCTCTGGTGTTCCTGGTATGTATATTCTTAGAGGTATTTCACAAATGAATTTTATTACTATAAGTTTATTACTATAAAGCCAATAATGAAAGAACCCAAAAGTTAAAAAACAACCTTAGTGACTTTAATTATATGGAACAATTTAATAACTTTTAACAATTTATCTAATGAAACAAAATACTATCGTTTATCTATGGAAAGGTAAAACTATACCTATATCACTACTTTTGTAGTGACAACGATTGTGTAAAAAATCTACCTGACCTTTCTTATTTGTCCTCCGTATGGTCTGATGCAGTGATATTCTGAGTCAGCTGGAAGGCCTCTCATCAGAAAAGAGCACAATGACCTGTCAGACATGGTAATAGAACTATTTTTTGTCACTGCCTCATGAGCTTACTACTGAACTAGGCAGCAACAAATTAAGCACAAATAGAACAAGAAAGAAAATGCATCTCTTCTTTCATTTCCACATTTTGCATTATAATCTAGTTCCAGCATGTTTCTGTATTGTAACAAGTAGCAGATTTTGAATCAAGTAGGTTTGTGTCTAAATCCTTCTAGCAAGTACTGTATGTATAATGTGAGGCAAATACATAATATCTCTAAGTCTCAGTTTCCTCATCCTTACATAGAAGCTTATTCAGAGAGTTCTCAAAAGGAAGTATTTATAGTACAGTGCACTTTAAAAATCTTATTTTGATAAGAAATTGTTTTCAATGTTTCAAGCATAGTGAATGAAAATGGCTTAAAATGTGTTTATTCCCTTTCTATAAGTACAGTGAAGGACTGTAGTCAAATACATACATCATTCCAAGGATCTTCTGCATACACACACACAGACACACACCTTCCAATTCTGTGTCCAAAGTAATTTGGCTTTCAAACTTTTATAATGTACCTTTTTTTCAAAATTCATGAAAAGTGAATTCTGAAAGAAGATGTAACTGATGATCCTTTGTGGAAATCTACAGGTCAATAAATTTTGACTTTAATTATTTCCCCCAGTTTATTGAAATCTATCTCTATATTCCCATGAATTTCTATAGCATTTGTGAGCTTTGTTTTATGTCTACATACGTACATACACACACAAAAATGTATCAAGATATAGCTCATATATGTGTGTAAAACTGAGCTCACATGTATTTAAACACACAATGACAAACATAGGGAGCACGTTCTAGTATTTCTTTCACTGACAGAGCAAAGACATTTTCAGCCTTGTTAATATCCAACAAAGGATGAATTTTTTTCTAAGCCCATATACAACCAACCATCCTCCATTCTTCCTCACTAGCTTTTTCAAGAGAAGAGCCACTGTCCTGAGCAGGACACCTCAGACTGGACATGCTGTGTCCATTTTTCCCTCTAAGCAACCATGTATAACTTGCTAATTTTCTTTCAGAAAACCTTCTGTTGTGTTGTGGTCATTGCTGTTAGGATTGTTTTGCCCTTTTCTGTCTTCTGCCTGGTCATTCCAAAATACTCCTTTCCCCTTTAGTAATTCCTTCCATTTGTGAATACACAGAGAAACAATGACCTCAATTATGGTTCATAAGCATTCATGATACCCCAGTAATAAAGAGCAGAGTCTCAAATTGTGAAGTGAAATTAGACACAATCACCAACCAGCACCAGGCACCGTGAGAGCCCTTCAGTGTGCTCAGGAGACTCCTTCAGAATTTCCACAGTGGTCTCCAACTACATCCTCATCCTCCTCTAATTAAACCTGCTTTCCTCAAGCATCAGCATTTCAAAAATAGTCCTTTTCAATTTTATTGTTTTCTTGGGTTGCTTGCCGACTAGTTTGAAAACATCTATAATTTTCACAGGTTTTTTTGTTTTTGTTTTTTCTGAAAATGTAACAATGTTTCAGCACATTGTGAGGGGTGGCTGAGGTCTTAGTCACCCATTGTAATTTTGTTGCGGGAAGATAATGCATTCTGAGCTCCACACAAGTGACTGACAAACTTTCAGAATGTAATTCATGCTGAATGAGGGGACTGTCTATATGCATAGTTTAAAACCCATTAAGGCTTGATTCTATCAGGTATCATGAAGCCTGAAACTTCACTTGTAAATGTTGTAAATTATTCACCAGCTCAAACACTTGTGGCAGCAAGTTTTGCCTACTTTTGGAGATTCATTTATTTTCCTTCATCTGAGCATGAATTGCTATTCAAATTGGTCGTTCAGTCCTGAAGATCAAATTAATGCTAACAAAAAAATAGAGAAAAGCAGTATAAAGAAAACAGTATAAAGAATGTAAAAAACATTTGAATAAAAAGAAGTACAATAAAATATAACTATATACACGTATATCAAACAATTGAAGACTTCTGAAATGTCAAGATATTTCAAAAATCTGGAAAACGAAACATTTCTAGGCAACTAGAAAAACTTTATTTACAAAATACTAATAACGCCATGTATGATTCCTCCAAGAAACCTATCATAGCAAACCTTTAATGATATCCTGTTTTCCAGTTTACTTACCAAAGACCATATGCACAAAAAACGAAAAGAAGTAAAAACTAAGTTTTCAGAATTGTTCCATTTGTATAAGTACTCTTATTTAATTAACTGATTAAATTACAGTATCTACTTTGGATTCATTTTAATCTAGAAAAAATAAATGCTGGACACCATTATTATTTATGACTTCAGCGTCAAACTGGAAAATGTCACTTGAATCTTGCTTGAATTATATTTCCTATGTGAAAATGTAATGGCCACACAAGTTACTCTCAATCTATAGTGTATGTCTATGTCAGCATTCAGAGACAGGGAAAATTTGTTTCTTTGTCTTTCCATATGTAAAAAGCAGCAACCTTCCTAGGTTTTTGCTTTCCTTGTTTTACCCCGAAAGAAATTATATCATCCTTCCTCCATCCCCCCAATTATGTTGCTGGCCTCAAAGGTCAATGAACACATTCATGCAGAAAGATATAGATGACTGTAGAAAACTGGTTTTTTCCTACCACAATATGGGCTTGCATATTTTGGCCAGGAGAAATTTGCACAAGGACATACTCTTCTACAGGTAATAGTAAGCAAATTCCTTAAGTTCAAAGGGGAATTCAGTGAAAATATGGTCTAACAGGACAATACTATCCAGTAGGACTGACCTGGTAGTGCTGTTTGTGTGTGGTGGCAGACCTATACAATTGCTTTTGCCACCTATGTGCCCCTCAAATACTGCCACTGGGAGATTAGTTTCCTTTGCTTCAGGTACAGATCCTGCAGAGGCTGACAATACAATGTGCAGAGGTATCACTGGATATGGGAGAGAGAAATGTCAATTTGTGACAGAACAGGGATGTTAATGGACAGCTTTTACTATATTTGCCACTTTGAAGCATATCAATATTGTAGACGAAGTTGAGAAAGTAAAAAAAAAAAAAAAGCTTTATTTTTGCCTTATGGAATGTGGTTCCTCACAAAATGTGCTTCTGTTAACATAATGTTGCAGCTCTAAATCTGTCTAACCAGGAATGAACAGAAAGAATCAAGTTCAGTTTCATTTCTAAATGTTTTCTATTCAGGTTAACATTCTAGTTGGAGACTTTAGAGGACTGACTTTCCATTCCTTTTTCTTTGTTAGTTGGGAAATAAAGTGTATAATTTCATATATGAGGAGAAGTAAAAGAGCACAAAGATTAGAATAGAATTTTAGATTTGATTCTGGCCAAAACATTAGAATACAATTCTAGGGGTTTTTGTTATTGTTGTTGTTGTTGTTGTTTTGAGACAGGGCTCTTTCGCTATGCAGTCCAGACCGGCCTCAAACCCATGGTGATCCACCTGCTTCGGCCTCCTAAGTACTGGAACTATAGGCATGCACTACCATGTCTGGCTAGAATTCTAAATTTGAGTCCATTGTTTTAGGTACTCCTAGTCATAAGAACTCTCTTATCTCCAGATTTCCTATCTGTCAACCAGAAATAACAATAGATCCTTATTTACCTCACTAGATCTTTAAAAAGAAAAACTAAGATGATTTATATGAAAGCAATTTGTAAACTTTTAGCACTAACATCATTAACTGATTTAAGATTGTCCAAACTGCAATAAAAGCTCAAAATACTGTAGCTTCTTAGAATTTTTATGTAGAGTTATATTCTAGTGTAAATGATTCAAGCATTTTATGGCAAATAAATCTTAGGAGAAAAATGTGACCTAAACATCAAACTCTAATTCCCTTCAAATCTTACTTCAAAGATAATGCTACTATATGCAGAATGACACAGGTATTTCAAATCACAAGAATGAAACAAAGACGAAATAAAAAAAAAAACAGTTTACAAGTGGGCATGTGAGGTACATCTTCCACTTGAGGAATGCAATTATTTGTTTTACAATTAGATTTTCACTTGGTGGAACTCACTGTTTTTTACTGGTCTTTTGTTTAGGGAGATTTAGTTAAAGAAAAACAAGGGCGGATAATGCTGTCCCTCTTTTCCTGGTGACAATTTTATTTCAAACTCTCATAAAAAAGATAATGAACTTGCTTTATCTAACTTTCTAAAAGGACTGTGATCCTTAAGAGAACTGGTACTCTCCTTCCAATATATTTAACCTATAAGCTAGCCAACATGATATGTTTAGGTCTAGCTGGAAGAGTGATTTATTTATTTTATAGGCAGGGAGGAAAAGGTGAAATAAATACTCTTCTGAACTGATTCTGTGCATCAGCATTTGTACCACACATCCCTAGCTTCTAGAAGTATTACTTAGAACAGCCCCACAATAAGGACCCAGCAAGAGAGGACTCTAACTTGAAACAGAAGTAAATCAGAGATGGAGACAAGTCTGAAATTAGTACTATTTAAAGACTGGTGCTGGCACCTACAACATGAATAAAAGTAATTAGGTTAACATCCTGCCTTGTCTTGACAGTTTTCCTTTCCTTTTTGATGTAATCAAGCCCCTTTCCTTCACTGTCCTAAATCATTGTGGTCTTCATTAGAACCACAAAGCGCAAACTGCTGAGATGTCTTTTCTGTGGAAAAAGCTCTTTATTCAGTGACTTCAGTTCTTGCTACAGACTCCCCGCATATTCAAGCCTTAGGGGCTTGAAAAGAAGGAGCTCCTGCTTTATTTGTTCACATTCTGGGTTCTACACGACTCTGATTTCCTTGCAGATGGCTGGAAGCTGTCAAGGATTTAAAAACAAAACAAAACAAAACAAAAAACACAAGGGTTAAAGCAACCGGTTGTCACTGGGACTGGACCACTGAAAGACTGAGTCTAAAGGCTTCTTTGTTAGGGTCTCCCTTAAGCTTCTTTCCTCTGTATGTGAATTCGGTCTCCCTGCTGGGCATATAGGTGAACTCCGTCCCTCTTTATGTTTCGTTTCATTTCAGTTTGTGTCATTTTTCTTGACATGGAAAATTTCTGTGTCCTGAAGAAATGCTTTCACCTGCTAGTGAGGTAAACACATTGTACGCTGTTTTGCCAAAAGAGGGCAATGTTGCTGTTCAGAATTTTCTCATTCTATTCTCTGGGACCTGGTCTGTGAAACGGTAAATAACCGCGGCTGTCTTCCCTTTTGCCAAATACAAGTTTCTACGTGTTTGTGCGCTCTGTAGTTAATCAGGACTTTGTAACTATCTGTCCTGTCTATTAACTGCATCCACTCCCAAATTGTTTAAAGGGTAATACATTTCCCTCCATGCTTGACTGGTACACATGGGCAAAATGCTGTCGCTGAAACACTCAATTCTTTCCCACTTGCCTATGATAGGCAGAAGGAGAAACGACCTGCTTTAGGAAATATGGAAAGGTATTTTTACTATGTTCCTATTCCTAAATAGCCAGTCAATGTGTTATTTAATCATGGTGTTCATCACTCACCAAACTGAAAATAAAAGTGGGGGGGGTTCATTTTTTCAGCATTTACTGAAAATTATCCATTATCTTATGTTTTAGTTACAGCCAAACCATGATTCAAAACTAATACTAAGACGTTGCTGACAATCTTGATAACTGGAGCTTGGTTTCTTTTGTGAAGAATGGGTTAGTAATTTTGCATGTTATGATTTTAAATGATTTAACCCACTTTGAATTCAGGCCTGCATGGTAGAGTTTCTTTCTTTGGAAGACTCTGAATTAGTGACCTTCTTTTTCTTTAAAAAGATGTTTCATTCAGCCCCACACCTTGGCAACTTATTGTCCATTAATAGGCTATTTCAACCTAGTTTTCATTCCTTTAAGAAATTGTAATCCAATTGTTTTCTGGGAAGCACAATTTAGATTTTCAATTTATTTGAGTAGTAGAATTCCTGGGATTTTTTGGTGAAAGAAGAAATGCTAAAAGTGCTTTTGCTCTCTGAAGCAATTGGCAGTGTAGCTAGACAACTGTAGGTTTGCTAGCAGAGCAAATTGCTGTTGCATTTAACAAATCTAGCTCATTTCTCTTACAAATACGTGTGTATATGTGTATATATGGGTGTGTGTATTCTTCTATGTGCGTGCCTACAAATGTGTTTGTGTGCACACACGCACCATTATTCTTGTGTTCATTTTGTTTTAGTGCAGCTTGTACTTAAAGTTCATTAGAGAGGAGTAATTGTAGACATTTTTCTTGAGCATTAAACATTATTGATCTCATTCCCTAAGAAATGCAGCTAGGTGTTTTATCGGAACTGACAGTCTGAAAATACGAAAATTATACTCATTAAATTAAAAATACATTAAGAGAAAGAAAAATTGGATGTAGAGTGACAAATTCTAGAACCAATGGATGGTCTTAGATGGGCCTCTTGCTCTTTTTCAGTCTCTGAAGTGCAAGATGTTCCTATATTTAACTGGCTATGAAAGATTTAAGTAGAATCTACTATCGCAGGGACATCAATAAAACCCGTAGAAAGCTGTGTCTGCTGTAGGTGGCTCCAGGAAATCCTTATTTAACATTGACTTAGTTTACTGTGGCTCGGCTTTTTCATTTCTTCTGCGTTAAAGCCCGCCATCTCATTTCTGCTTCTTTCTCCTACAACTGTCAGTATATGTACATGAGAAAGTCTATGTTATTAAAAGAATAATAACCATATTGCAGGTTGCTGAACCTAAGATTATATTTTCTTTCTCAAATATTCATTAAAAATATAGATTGTGTTTTATTGAAAGTGCTCTTTGATGAATAGTATTCCTGTTTGCGTACAAGAAGGAGCTTCCAGTGCCATTCTGTGACAGTAATTGTGGTCTGAATTGAGAACATACAGCAACGGAGTGCAGCTAATGGCCACCCCGTGGATTGAGTGCTCCACTTTTGTCATATCTGCCTACATTTTAAAATGCAGAAATTAGGCCAGGAAAGAGTTAATTATGCTCTTGTATCAAGAAACTCTCAATGAACAGTCAGAGAGAAAAATTCTTTGTCTTTAATGAAAAACAGAAATTTTAAAGCCCCTGGCAGATGATAGCATATAAATAGTAACTGAGCATCTAGTTTGTATGTGGGTGTGTAGTTTGTAACGTGAGAACAAGGGAAAACCCTCCAGTAAGTCAGCCAGCAATGTTAAGGAGCACTAAACGATTGAGTGGTGCCTTTTAATTTCTATGGAGCTAACATAAACAAACAGGACTAAAAGCACCTTTCCTGCTTAACGATATATGTCCACATCTCTACTTTGATTTCATCTCTTATCACCTGGTAATTTACTAAGATGTAAAAAGCACACCTAATTTAAGTAACAGGTCTTTGTATTAATATGATCTGCTTTAAAAGGTCCAGGCAAGTTAGACATGGTCATAAATAGATTAAGACGAAAGAGAGCATGGTGGCAAAGATTAAATAGATGTTAGTAATTTTTGTGAGATTTGGGAAAATAGGAGGCTGTATAATTAAATTATCAAATCTTCCGACTTGGTAGAATTTGAGGAAGGAGTAACTACAAAATATCTGTGTGTGTGAGTATATGCACACAAACACAGTTACATATTCATAGTGATCTGAACAATATTCTTGTCATGGGGCGCTTGCACTGAAAATTAAAAGACTAACATAAGCAAGGAGGAATACTTCTTAAAGCTATTTACACTTTTACAAAAAGGAAGACAATAAGTTAGTCTCAAATGTTCTTTTGCAGGGAGGGGAGGAGAATAGGAGAAAAAGAAGAATCAAGATATATCATGCACTGGTACAACTTCCTTATGATAAATGTGATCATTATGTATTATGCATATCAAAATGCATTATGTATATTAAAAGTAATAAAATTAGTTTTTTAAAAAGTTCTCTTGGAAAGGAAGAAAATCTTTGGATAAAATTCATTGGCTAATATTTTGGCTTGACACCAAAGATGAATAGACTGATATTGCTACATTGCCACCACTTAATCTAAAAATGCACCTGTATATATACATAACTCTGGTTTCTGGTAATAGTTGGCAGCCTATTTCTTTACCAAGGATCTGCATATCATATCACTGCTGCTAATTTTTGCAAAACCGTAATACCCAGTAGCATAGTTCAAAAAACCAGAAGATGTATCAAAAACCCCACCATTATGATAGTGTGAAAACCTAGTCAAAATTTTTAGTATTTATTGAAATAACTGCCTAATTTTTGCTCTCAGCTGATTTTTTTTTTCCTTTCAGAACTGACCAATTTAGTTGCACAATCAGACTCAAAGTTTTTATGTTCAATTCAGGAGGTTTTTTTGGCAACGATTACTTTTCTTTTCTAAGTTGTACAGATAACACTAAAACTCATGTTTGAATTGAAAAGTTGGAAGAACATGGACAAGTTTTACTATGAATGGAAGATTTAGCTTAAAGTTTCAAATTTTTATCAAGCAATTTTTTTCTATACCACTGTGTATTTTTTTGAACATTTCAGTCTAATATAGAAACAAATTGAGTTTTAAAATTCCTTATCATTGTAGAGTCCATGTGGAGCAAATTAAATTGTATTCTCATAGATCATATATATCATGTCCAGCTAAATTCTGATCACCCAATCCACAGAGTTCAGAGTGAAGCATGAGGAATATCACATTATCATGTTACTATCAATCATGCTAAAAAGTTGAAAACTCTTATTTGAATGTTTCACTAAATCAAATGTGACACACATTTGAAGTTGGACTGGAAATGAAAAAGTATATGAAAAGGCTCACAAGAATAACAATACCAATTTGCCATAAGTGCATTTCAAGTGCTAAGCAGCACATAGGACCAAAGTAGATTTTGATATTATTGATAGCTGTTCTTAGCACAATATAGAAAATAAAATTTCACAAAGATGACAAAATCCAAGAGAACAAGCACACACATTATATTCAGTTTACTGAATTATTTTATTATTTTATTCCATTTTACTTTCATAGTATTATTAGTACTTATGTTTGAAGCTATGTTAAAGCTATATATAATAGTTTATAATGACTTCTTCTTTCTCAATAGCAAATATAATGCAAGATGCTTCAAAGTAGTATAATATAGAGGTAATTATTTCAAGAAACCAGAGAATTTCTTTGTAATGTATGTCTATAAATTTTTCTACCAATATTTCAGTATAATAATCTAACGTTTTCTTCATTCAACTTCTTGGGTCCTCAGCTCACCCTATCCCTGACCAATAGCTGTCGGTGATATCAATGTATTGTTCGTTGTTGTTATTTCACTGTTATTTATTTTTATTCTTAAGTAAATAATAATGTAAAAATACAAATGACAGGGCCCGGGATCTAGCTCAATGGCCTAAGTGCCTGCCTGGCAAGCGCGAGGTCATGAGTTCAATCCCTGGTGCCGCAAAAAAAAAAAAATACAAATGACCATGTTATTTAAAGTTTTAGATATAATACATTAATACTTCTAAATTTTAATGAATGCTATGCACTCATTTATGAAAGCAGAGCAAACATTACTACCACCAGAGCATAGTCACATAAGACAACAATAAATAAATAAATAAATAAATAAATACAAATGACATCGCTTTGCCATTTCTAAGCCCATATTCCTATTGTTCCCTGCTACAGACTCTATGTGAATAGGAACTAAAAGCCTTGCTGCCCCAGTGTTTGCCGCACAAGCAATAATATGTTAATGGCCAGAGTTGGTGTTGCCATTCTCCGAGTTTGCTTTTCTACCATGTATACATAGTTACCTCAAAATATATTTTTTGAGATTCTGAACACATACCCCAAAGTAACATTGAAAATCACTGCTAATCATTGAATCGCTTCAAAACATTATTAAAACCCAACATGACACTTAAACAATATCTGGTATTACAGAACTATAGGAGAATATAAGGAAAAGTATACAAATGTATCTTTATTGTTAGCCTAATGCACATGAGCACTATAGCATGGTTGCTATATCTGTTAGCTACTGCAATAATTTCCCAGCTCCACTTGAGGTTCAATTCAGAATTTATAAACTGAAAATTGAGTCCTTGCTTCTTTAATTGTATGATTATAAACCATTATAAATACCTAACTTGTTAAATACAAGAGTGAATATTCAAGAAACCTGAGAGTATAAACAAGTATCCGAGCTGCTATGCCCTTACCTTATCCTGTTGTGTGATTTCACATGGCTTTCTCAACTTTCCTGTGCCTTCCAATCCATAAGCAAACCAGAAGTAAAATTTGAGGAAACAGCATGGTACCATCTCTGGATGAAAGTTTCCAGTAATATCTTCCTCAGATAAGTACAAATATGCATTGCCAATAATTATAAAAATAATAAAAAACGAAGAAATATTCCAACTGGAATAGAAACCAAGTTCTAAAATGCTGTCTTGGATATTGTTTAACCTGAAATACAAGGCTCGCATAAAATAATTTAATTGCCAGTCAGAGTGCTGAATAAGAGTTATAAGTAATTGTACTGAGTAGGAATCTATATAGCCTTTTCCACTTCCAAAATCTCTTCATTTACATCACCACAATTCTATCCCGTATCTCAGCAGGGCATAAATTATCTCTTGGAAGTTTTCCATCTGGGCAGCCTAAATCACCTCCATTGTTTCCTCAGCTTTTGAAATAGATTCCACAAGCCACAAGTGAAAATCCATCTCATAACTTTACAAGCTCAACTCATACATGTCTTTAGAGTGAGGATTTATTTCTGAAGAAATGTGTTTCCTTACCACTTAGGCAGGAAGGAATCCAAGTTGGAAGGCAGCCACCCAGAGGTGTGGGGACTACCAAACATGCTCATTTGGCCGCGGGTAATCTAGGCAAAGGGGCAGGAAGAGACTCTTTCCTTTAGGAGAGTCAGTCACATGCATAGAGAGCTGACAACTTTTGTGGGGAATCAGACATTCATTTACTTTTTGTTTAAATGATGCCCTTATAGCTTTTAGCATAAAGGCAGACCAAGAAGCTACTTCTGAAAAGGCATCATCTCTGACTTTTGAGAGAGTTCTCCTTTTCCTTCCATGCTGGTCTCTGTCACCAGCGCATTGGGAAACCAAAAAGTCTATTGGAAACAAATACAGGAAACACTTGGTAAGTTTTGGCATCACTCACTGTAAGCTTGTAGGATTGATTGTTCCCTTATTTTGATTTTTACATTAAGTGAAACCTGCGGACGTTGTACATTCCAGAGCAGCTGCCAGGGAGTGCTCAAGTGTCTCAAAATGAGGGCTTATCCAGGACACACAAAAATACCCCAATTTTTTCCATTTCTTTTCCCACAACCACCTTCTTTCACATAACCTGTTTTGCTTCCTGTTTTTGTTTTTTTTTAAATAATCTATGGGGATGTTTTAAATAAAATAAAAGTAATAGCTACATCATAAAATTGCCATAAGGATTTTATGTATATATATATATATATAATCACTTAGACAAGTGATTAGGATATAGTAAATATTGAGTAGTAGTATTGTAAAAATTTCTATTCATTTCTATGGGCTGCTATAATAAAGTATCACAAACTGGGTAACAGAAAACAAAATTTTGTTATCTCATAGTTTTGGAACCTAAGAGACTGAAATCAAGGGGTTAGCAGGGCCATACTCCCTCCTGAACCTCTAGAAAAAGAATACTTCTTGAGTTTGACGGCTGGCGGTGGCCACCAAGCGAGCAAGGGAGCTAGGGAGCCGGTGCTTGTCTGGGGCACGGTGCAGTCGCACGGCCCATGGCAATCAATGAGAACTTGCCCACCAGAAGAATATGAAGAAAACCCAGGAAATAAGTAAGGGAAAAGAAAAGAGGATAGCTTGATAACTTTGCAACAAAAGCAAAAGGCTGCTAATGAGAAGAAGCCCATGCAGACAGGAGGAAATGATGCCTGGCTCTTTGAGAAACCTGGGTGCTACTGCCAACTGATACCTCATAGGCTCCAAGATCAGGATTCCTTACCGTCAGCAAGCAACACATGTATTACGACTCAGCCTCATAAAATTGTGCACTTCAAACTTTCTCTTTCAGCCTTAGTGTGATGTTTTAGAACCATTTTTCAAAGAATAAATCACCATGCATGTGGAAAAAAAAAATGCTTCTTGCCTGTCCCTAGCTTCTGGTGGTCTGCAGCAATTCTTAACTTGTAAATGCATCATTCCGGTCCTCTGTCTTCACTTGCTCTTCTCCCTGTGTTTTCATCTTCACATGGCCATTTTTCTAAAAGGATACTAGTTGTATTGAATTAGGGGCCCACCCTACTCCAATATGGGTTCAATTTATCTCTTAATTACATCTATAACTGATCTATTTCCAAATATTGTCATATACTGAGATACTGGGGATTAAACTCCAATAAATGTTTTGGGAGGGGGGCACAAAGTCGAAACAATTATTCACGGGCAAACTAATATTTTACTTACAAATGACCCAGAGCTGAACTTGTCTCCTCGCTGTATATGGTCTGATCCTCTCAGCCGAACTATCTTAAAGGATGGCACCACCCTCCATTTTGTCACCTATGTCAAAAGCCAATGGAGGGTGGCGCTATCCTCTGAGATAGATGTGTACAATAGATACTGTGAGAGTGAAAGGGAGAAGAAATTGCTCAAAAGGAAAGAACAATTGGGATGAAGAAAAGGAGAAAAAAAAGACGGGAAAGAGTATACATATGATAGTAATTATACTACTAGTCTCTTATTTCATCAAAAAGAACCATTTGTGCTTTTATCAGTTGATCATTTTTTCATGCCTATATCTTGTAGACTGAGCAAGTACTTTGAAGACAACAATACGCAATATATTAACCATTGTTAATCTCTTATTGTTTTGAAATTCTGTATCATTGTTTTTGTTAATTTTTTCATTTTAAAGTTTAAAAAAACATTTCTCTTTTCCTCCTCCTTTTATTCCCTCTCTTAGTCTGGTCAGTCACATCTTTCTAGTTTTCTTCATTCATATTTCTTCATTAGGTCTCCTTTCTGTACGATCACTAAGAATAATTTTCTCCTGAATCATCAAGAGGTTACCTAACTGTTGACTATCTGTGCTTTTCTCAAGTGGTCTCCAACATGAGGTCAACATCACTGTAAACATCAAATCAAGTCAAGCGATTGCTTACAATATTTATTATCTTTTTCTTTGTCTCAAGATCATGTTCCAAATGCATATCCACCTTATCATCTTGGATGTGCTCATCATCCTAACTTTCTCACCACCTTTCTCCAAATTCCCACTCACACTATTAGTTGGAGGTCATCACTCATGAGTTTCTTTCTCTATTGACTTAGCCTTTGCATAGTTGCAAGTAACAATGTTTCTTGGTGTTCCTTGCATTTTGCTTTTCCATTTTTCTCCAGCCAAGTCCTTAAACACAAACAAAGAAGAGATGAGATCTCCATCCAAATCTTTCTTAATTAACCTCCCTTTACCCCTGTCAAAGTTAAATTAGATGTCACTTCTGTGGATTCTGCAGCACCCTATAGTTTTTAACCTAAAAGAGTACTTTTAACATTGTACTTTATAGCCCCGTTTACTTGTCTACTTTCCACTAGACTGCAAGCTTGTGCAGGACAGAGCCTGAGTATTGTATACCATATATATTACATACACCCCCAATATTAACACATTTATTCATCCAACAAATATTCAATGCCTAAACTGTACTAATAATGGCTTTACACTTTAGAAAAATACTGATGAACAAAAAAATCACTTTCCTTTGACTTTAAAAGTTTTATCAAGTCATTAAAATACTAAATTAAAAAGCAGTTAAAATATTCCTCAATGAATGTTCTTGATAAGGAAGAATTATTTGGTTCACAGTTTAGAGTTTTCAATCCTATATCACTTGGCTTCATTGTCTCTGGGCCTGTGATAAGGCAGAGCATCATGGTGAAGAGAGCTTGGAAAAGCACAGTTGCTTGCCTCATGTTGTCTGGGGAAAAGAGAGAGAGGGAAAACAAAATATACATTTCATGGACAAACTCCTAGTGACCTGCTTCCTCTAACCAGGCTCCCACCTCCTAAAGTTTTCACTACTTTCCAAAGGCTTTCAGCACATGAGCCTTCGCAAGACATTTTAGATCCAAGCACCATGGTCTTTGAGGATGTTCTCAGCGGAGATGAGCATTTGAATTGACAAACTAAGTAAAGACCACCACCATCAACATTGTATGTGGACATCAGCCAATCTACTAAGGGCCTGAACAGAATGAGAAGATAAAGGAAGAGTGAATTTGCTCTCTTGGCTTGAGTAGGACATCTATCTTTTCCAGCCCTAGACATTGTCATTCCTGGTTCTTAGGATTTCTGACCTGGACCAGAATTAATCATCAGCATGCCTCCCTATACTTCATCTCAGACCTTCCACCTTAGACTGAGTCCAGCACATTGGCAGATTCCCTAGGCCTCCAACTCAAAGTCATGGAATTTTTCAGTCTCCATAACTATGTGAGTCAATTCCCATAGTAAATATATTTATTATACATATTTGAATGTATATAGATAGATGAGGTATAACCAAAAACTGTGATGAGATTTTAAATTTAAAAATATTCCAGTGAAAGACACATTAATTCCCCTCAAAATACTTCCCCTTGCATCAAACGCACTTATCTCATCATTCTTGTCACTTTCTTACACAGTTATGGGAGTCCTCTTTTGCAAATGTCTTTAGTTGCACCATTGTTGCAGCTCCCTGGATGTCCTGAATCGACTCAATACGTTTACCTTTCATGATCATTTTTACTTTGAGGAATAGCCGGAAGTCACATGGTGCCAGACTGGTGAATAAGGTGGATGAGGATATACCTTTATGTTTTCATGAGCATGGCTTTCATTTGGATGGTTCTCAGCAGCAGCATCTGTCACATTTTTTTTTAGCACACCTCATAAACACTAGTAAAAGAATATTTTCAGAACTGTTTCAGAAAGTGGCAAAAACTATAAGTGGGATAAGTGTGTTTGAAGAAAGGGAGAGTATTTTGAGGAGGATTAATGGCAATGTGCCCTTCGGTATAATAAATTTTTTAAAATTCAATCATTTACCATAAATCACGATCACCTCTTGTATGTGTGTATGTATAAGTATGTATGTAAAATGTCATTCCAGTCCCTTCACACATCTGTACATACTATAAACTAGCAATTCTATCCTTCTTTCCAAGTCAGGGAGTAACACTTTCCACCCTTACTTTCCTCTCTTGATGTCTTGGCCACAGCTGGTGAGTTTTTACTCACGCGTTAAAGTCCAACTCATATGTCACCTGCCCCCTGAAACCTTATTTAATACAACTCAAATCCCATCTGGATGCAGAATTTATCTCCCATATTTATCACATCATATCATAATTATTTGATTGCTTTTTAACACGATCATTAGAAAGACAGTATTGTGCATTCTTGGAAATGTCAATGAAAGAAGGAGAAATGAAGAGCATAATTACAAGGTTGTTTTCTTCATTTAAAAAAGGCAACTTACATTTGCATAGCTTTTTCCTAGACACTTCATTTAATCCTATAGTAACCTTGTGGATTATGCAGGAATGTATTAGTGATTTTAAATATTCTCATGACAAATAAATGATAAACATATGAGGTGAGGCATATGTCGATAAACTTGATTTAGTCATTCCATAATGCACATAATGTAATATTTTAAACTATCACACTTTACATAGTAATATATAAAATTTTTACTTGTCAATTAAAAATAAATTTTAAAATATATAAATAAGTTGGAAATTTTTCCTTTAAAATTTAGTAATTCTTCACTCTTTCCTAAAACATCATTTAAAAAAAAAACACACCTTCTTAAATAGATTTACTATATGTATTTTCCCACTTCTTTTGTCACAATGAAAAATCAAAGTGCTTTCTAGGAAAGTGTATTTTGGCATTATATAATCTCTGTGGTACTTTAAATCCCTAGACAGACCTTTGTAAACTGTCGCCTTAGTAAACTCTCTCAAAGTGATCCTATTCAGTGTGCCAGTTACCACCTGGTAGAACCCTAACTGATCTAGTCTTTAATTTGTAACAATTTAAATCAAGAATTTTAAGACAGATAACATGACTTTCTATTTCAAGAGTGTGTGTGTGATTTGTAAACAGCATGTACATTTGCTAAACTTCAATTTTATAAAGTATGATGACTGTTAGTAAAAAGTGGTATTAAGTAGTCACTGAATAGTTTCGTGAAATGCTTTTAAATAATTAGTACAATTATCTGCATAATCATTCTATTTGTGGTTACTAAACCTCTAGCCTTGGTTTCAGTGAGAATAAACTTGCAGATATATCATCCTGGTTTATCTTTTAACTGTTGGATTTTTCTTAACAGATTTCAAAGCACTAAATGAAGGGTATCATTTGACACTAAAAACCTTTCTTGCTCTTTCAGAATTTTCTCTTAACTCACATAAAAATTCCATTCATAGGAGGTATTTATATCATATTGGAAAAGGTCACTCTTTCACTGCTTCATTTATTTTTTTAGTAAATGTATATTAAACTAGATACTATTCTATGAATAAGAAAGTAGTGCTTTTAATTAAAGTAAACATAGGCCCTTATGTTCATTTAGACTATTTGACATGACTGGGCTAGATTGAGTCAAGAGGAATTATCTTGGACTGAATATAAAATATATAATGCAATAATGTATATAAGTAACAAAACTTCCTCTTTTATATTTTTATTATGACATTTAAAAAGAGGGCAACATAAACATAAAACTAGCTGGATGTTTGATCTTGTTTTGTGAAACTGATTTGTCAAGGTCTGGTTCAATGCAAGTGATTGCAATTCTTAATGCTTTCTCAGGGTGTTGATCAGAAATTTTTTATCTAATCTTACTCTTTATGTGCTTCATCCTTGAAAATAGTTGTTTACAAAGTGTGTACTGACAAAAAGCAATGCTGCATGGAAGGTGCAATTGTGAAATGAGAAATATATTTCTCTGGAAAGATAAATCTCATAAAAGTCTAATAAAGAGATATCAACAAACATTTCTTTCAGTTGAATGTCTGGTCACAATGATACATGCCATTTGAAAATTTGAAGACAAAATGGAGTCACAAACACCAAAAAATGACTTTTTTTTTGAAATTTTGAAACCTATTCTCCAATTTTCAAATGTTGTCTTTAATAAAAGATTCCTGTATCAAAATGGAAAGCAAGGAGACATACTTTTTGCTGTTCATGCAACTGTTTAGCTAATGTATGAAGATATATATAATTATATGCCATAGCTTAATGTGGTGGATTAACTACCGGTCAACTTGTAACAGCCAGGTGAGCTGAATCAGCATGGTTCTGGGTGTGGAAGACCCACCTGAGAATTGTTCCCAACAGCATAAAAGGAGAACTGGAGGGGAAGATAGTGTACAGTTGATTTTCCTGGAGAAGTTGTCTGGCTGGTTTTCCTGATATGATTTCAGCTGTTCTCACTGTTGAAGGATATTAGGTCCTCACTGTTACGGAGGATAGCTGTGGTTCTTTTCAGGGGATCTCTGGTCCTTACCTTGAGCATCACTTTCTGGCTCCAGTACAGATCCCTCAGCCTGCTGGCACAGATCTTTCATCCTGCTGGTGCAGATGTGCTAGCTTCCACCACTGATCTGTGGGTCTTCCCAGTGCAGATCCTTGACACCAGCTTGCATAAGACATTGTCGTGGGCTCCAGGCCTTCAGCTGCACTTGCAGAGGACATTGTCATGGGCCGTAGGTCTTCATCTGGACTCATGCAGGACATTTCTATGGAATCGGACCCTCAGCTGGATTCTTTGGATCTGTAGTGTGTGGACAAATTTCTTGCACTCGTCTCCATTTGACTCTCCAGGTGAACATTATAAAATAATCCTATAAGTTATATGCCTTTTATTAAATCTATTCCCCTATCAACCTTGACTGCAACACTTGAGCTTGCCATCATTCAAATTTCCTTTCAAATTTTGCTATGGTTTAACACATATCACACATAAATTGACTTTCACCTAGAAGACACATACTTAACTCATTTAAATGAGTGGCCAAATTCATCAAAAATTCTAACTCTGTGAGCCCTTTTACATCTTCAAATTCTGGCACAAACTTTTCTTTGACTCCATAAGTGATTTGATTTCATTTCACAAATAATAATATCTTTTCAACACTTTATTCTGACTGAACCACTTAACTTCAGAAAAGCAAACGATGTCTCTGTAATCAGCATCCATACTTTTAAGGAACTCCTAAAATTGGCAATGATTCAATCCCTTCCTTGGACCTTATGAAATTCACAGTTTGATGACAATTTGCATGACATTATCCATTTTTAAAGCTTTCATGCATAAATTTTCTTGATGTACAATGCAGTGATATTTTGTCAAATGTGAATTGCCAAGGGCAGTTGCATCATCTTCTATTAATTTTATGAATCTCTCATTTTAACCAACTATCATGGAGGCACCATCAGTAGCTATTTCCAAAAATGTTGACAAATGTTAAAGAAAATCACTTTAATGTAATTTTATTGCTTCATACAAATCAAGAAATTTAATTTTGTCTTTTAATGGCAACAAGGAAGCCATCTTCAGTGACATTATATACATTATCAATACAGATAATGAAACTGGCATGGTTGAGTCATATCTGTAGCATTGGCGTGTTCATCTATTGCCGAAGCATAAAATTTGAGATTAACAGGTTTACCTTACAAATCTCTTCTGATAGATTTTCCCATTTCTTCAGTTGAGCTAGCTATACCCTGGTAAGATGAATTGATTTTAGAAAACTTCATTTTTTAAACCAGGACAATTACGTCTGCCATGATTTCTATACATTTCTTAACAGGCTCACTCTCAATGAATGGTTTTAATGTTTTTGTAAACAGAATTGTTACCATAACACTAGGTCTTATAATAGAGCTCATTTGAGTTGTAATCTAAAAAAAAATTTTACAAATCTTTTCAGTTACACTATTTTGTGTTTGTGAAATATTGCTTGGTATTCACAGAATTTGGCAGTACATTCTTTGCATATATTGTCTTTTCAAATTGTAACATTTGGAAACTGGCACAATTTCCTTTTGTATTGATCAGCACTCTCATTACTTAGACAAAAATACCTGACATACACAATTTAAAGGACAAGAGGATTATTCTGGCTCATGGTTTTAGAGGTTTGAGTCTATGTTACACTGACTGTAAGGCAGAAATACATGGTAGAAGGGTATGGTGGAAAAAAGCTGCTGAGCTCTTGATGACTAGAAGCAGAGAGACAGGGAAAGTCTGAAAGGAAGGGACCAGAAAACAAATGTAGTCCCCAAGGACATGTCCTCATAACCCACCCAGACATATACAGAAGGTGTTTCATTAATTGTCTAGGGTGTGCTAAAGTCACTCAAATTGTCAGTCAAGATTACTCACCACACCCACAACTAAGCACAGTCTCTTATGCTCTATTTGAAAAAAATATATTTGTCTGTCCATTTCTTTATTGAACATTCTTCCTTCATCCATGATTAATTTTTTGCTGGGTTCTGTTTTCTCTTGATATAACATTGAAGCTTTATTCAATTAAAAATTAATAAGTATTTATTTTTCTAGTTTTAGCAAAGTTGCACATTTACACATAACAATATCATGAGCAAAAATTATTTGATACATTTTTATGCTTCCTATACCAGAAATGCTAAAAACTATTTCAACATATTAGATTATTTTGTGAAACAGCACAAGACTTAGTTCAATAATTAAGAAAAACTAGATCTGCTTAAAAACAATGAACAACAACAACAACAAAAAAGAACAAAAAAGTAACAACAAACATCTGTCTTCACTGACACAAAAGTAGATACTTTGACAATAACAAATGATTGCAGGGTTGTGGGGGCAAAGGAGCTCTTCTCTACTGTTGGGAGTGTAGACTGGTGGAACCACCATGGAAATCAGTGTGGAGATTCCTCAAAAAGCTAAAATTAGAAATTCAATTTGATCCAGTTATTTCGCTTCTTGGTATCTTCCCAAAAGACTTAAAAGCAGCATGTTAAAGTAGTATGCACATCTATGGTTATAGAAGCACAATTTGTATTAACTAAATCTTGGGAACAAATGCCCATCAGTGAATGAGTGGATAATGAAGATGGTTTTTTTTTTCTCTATATATATACAATGGAGTACTAATTTGTCATAAAGAAGGATAAACTTGAGACATTTATAAGTGAATGAACTCACCCTGAGACCACACTTGTAAGTGAAATAAATTGGATACACATGTTTATATATTGCATTGTTTCTCTGGTGTGAGAAACTGAAGGGGTAAAGAAGGACCAAAATGTATAATAGATACTTGGAACTAGGAAAAAATATTCAAATGGGAAAGGAACTAGGAAGAGGGCAGGGAGAAAGAGAAGACAAAAAGAAGAGAAGGGAAGGGAAAGGAAGGGAAGGGAAGGGGAAAGAAAAGGAAAAGAAAAAAGAAAAGAAAAGAAAAGAAAAGAAAAGAAAAGAAAAGAAAAGAAAGAAGAAAAAAGAAAAGAAAAGAGAAAAGAAAGAAGGAAGATGGAAACAAAACTTTTGTATATAAGAAGAGGAAGAGGGTTGAAGAGAGGGAGGAAATTGGGGAAAAAATCAAGATATATTATGCACAGATACAAATTGCCTTGATAAATATGATCATTACATGTATCTAAATTGTACCAATGAAATTAATTTTTAAAAAGAAGTAGATCAGTTGAAATTTTATTGCTGCTTCATTTTACTCCACAAATTGCACAGGCACATGAAATATCTGGTACAAGTGGGTTCCACATAGACTGTGGGTGGTGGGTATAGGAGATAGAGCATCATACTGTTCCCTTATCTACATCACATTCCTTGTCACCCATGCAGTCTGCACTTGTGCACTGCACAATCTTGCAAAATATTGCTAAAATCATGTAATAATATTAAATCTTTAGTCATGTGGGGCTGAACTAGCAGCTTCCCATGGTCACACATGGCCCACAGGTAGTACATGTCTGATCTAGACCATAGATTATATTGTAAAGGCTGTGTATTGCACAGCTTTCAAGGGTCATCAGGAAAATTTCATGAGGTGGAAATGTAATTATTCATATGCCGTAAATGAGGGCTTAATAAAGGAATATCCAAAAGCAATTGACCTCATAAGTAGTATAGTATCCCTTTTATATTTTGATACCAGAAAAATATTTACATACTTTAGTCAATTTATGAGGAATAAGAACAAAGTTAACAAATATGACAAAAACCTTTAGCTAAGTGGTTAAGAGTATATGCCCTGGAATTGGATATATCTGATTTCAAATTTACATTCTAGCTCTGTAACCATAAACAAGATAATCAACATCTGAAACCTATTTTCTCTTCATTAAGGCCTGCTTATGTACTTTGATTTAAGGTGTTTGAGTGTTGTATGAGTAGACGCATATATAATACTTAGCCTGTATGTGTATGAGTAGATGCATATATAATACTTAGCCTGTATAATAAGATAAAGCATGCTATACCTTGTCATCACAATTAAGAAAAGGTCTTAAATATAGCCTCAGTAATAACTAAAGTAAATCTACACATTAAATGAGTTTGTGCACCAAAGAAGAATGTTTATTATCTAATTCAGCTTTATTTGAATAAGAAAAAGAGAAAACATTTTAAAAATTAAATTTATAGCCTTTACATATTTCTGTGTATACAATAGCGCATTTTTTTAGAAGACAGTTTCTGAAAAAAATTTTTTTAAAAAGAATTATAGTACCAAAAATTGATAATGTAAGCAAGTTGTTATAATAAAGAAAGCTGGGCATGGTAGTGCACACTTGCAATCCCAGCTACACATGAGGCTAAGGTAGCAGGATTTTAAGTTCAAAGCCAGTCTGAATTTAGCAGGACCTTGCCTCAAACATGAAAAATAAAAACAAAAAAAAGAACTAGGATGTTGCATAGTGTGAGGCCCTGCATTTAAGCCCAGATGATGATGATGATGATGATGATGATGATGATGATGATGATGATGATGATGATAGACAGAAGAAACTACCTCAGTCACCTGCCTGTTAATTCTCTGCCACTTCACATTCCCTCTGCAAAAACCGGGAACTTGCATCCAAAGCATGCTAAGCACTTGTGCTTATACAGTGCCAGCTGAGATGATCCTAATGAATTCTTATTAGGTTGTTCCCAAACGTGTCTATTTCCAGTTCATTCTATAATAATTGTATAATTTTAAACTTTAAGATAACAAAATAGTGCAGAAAGAGAACTGTGTTAAAACAATGAAAGACATTGTAATTCAGAGTTGTTTTTTTTATTTTAAAGAGAATAAGACAAAACAAAACAAAACAAAACAAAACAGAATGAAAAAAGCAAAAGAAAACAGAATAGAGTCAAACATAATATAGCATTTCAAAACAGAACACTGCAAGCTATACAGGTTTTCAAGACATAACAATGGAAGATTAACAATGGTTACCCTAGTGTCTCTTGCTTTCTTCAAAATGGTTGTTCATACATTTACAGACAATAAACTCAAACAAAACAAAGTAGTATAAAACCAGATAAAAGAGAATAGCATTACAGGTCTTCAAGTCGGATAACAAGAAATGAGCAATGGCTACTGTAGTGTCTCATTTTTCAAAAGAGCTGTTCCTATCT
>RJWT010001571.1:0-47005 GCA_004365215.1 Cuniculus paca
AAACAACCTTCTAAGAGAGTTACTGTGACCCTTTTTTCAGGTGAAATGACTGAGGTAATCACGGTTGAGTATATTTTTTCAGTGTCAGAGGAAGTTGGTTATAATCCAGAGCCTGAGAGTAGGTGATGTGTCTTCAGGATATATGATATTAGTCACTCTGCAATGACAGGGCCATCCCCTCTTGAGCCTTTGGAATGTGCCAATCAAGGGTAATCACCCTCTGTGTGCCAAACTCTGAAACTCAATCACATCTTTGAAGCAAAAAAACAAAAAGAAAAACAACAACAACAAAAAGAAAGGGAGCCATTTGGAGAAGGAAAAGCAGGATTGTCTAAGTATTGTTAGTATTTCATTCTCCAGGACAAGGAAAAAAAAAAAAAGAAGAAAAGAAAAGAAAAGGAAGGAAAAGAGTAAGGAATCTCCGGAAATCAAATAACAAAGACAGTATACATCAAAACTTGGTTGTGTCTATATTATTCTAAAAAATTTGCTAAGGTGCATTGACTTAAAAAACATTGAAAAAGCTAGTCTTCATAGAGATTTGCAGTTATGAGAAATAGAAGTTTGAATATGTAAATATCTAAGTTTCTGATTATAAAAATTATAATAAATTTGACAACAGTTTAAAATTTCTAATATTCATTTTATATTCACAGCTACTATCTCATGGCTCAAAACATAATAAATGTTGAAAACGTATTTATAGAAAATTATCTTTGCAAGCATGCCTTTCAGTTTTTATAATGAAGCAATTACTTTTTGTGTATTAATTGCTGTCATATTTTTTTGATCTGTGCTCTAATATTGTCTTCTCCAGGAAATTATTGTGTTTTATTGTCCAAATTTCTCAGATTTAGGACATAAAATCTTAGGTTCTGTTTACATTTAATTTTGCTACATCAATGAAATATAAATGAATTGGCTAATAAAACAACAAAAGTATTTTATGTCATGAATATAGGTTATTGTTTTTGAATTTGTGGTAAAAAGGAAAGCCTTCTCCTTCTTGCCTTGTCTAAAGAGAAGTAAGATTGAGGGAAATAACAGGTTATGTGGAACTTCGGAGTGAGGGAGTCATGTTTGGGGGTGTTCATGAAAAGTAAATAACATAGTATTAAAAATGTGGATGACCCAAGTGAGAAACTTGTCTGCAGAGACAGAGACATCTACATATTCTATAACAGTTAATCGCAATTTCTCTCTCTCCCTCTTCTCTCCCTCTCTCTGTCTCTCTTCCTTTCCCTCTTTCTATCTCTCTCCTTGGTTCTTTCTCCATTTAACAGTTTTACGATACCAATGAAACCTTGGTTATTGTTTAAAATCAAATAAAATGCATGTCGTCACACTATATTTTACTTCCTGAAAATAGTTTAAAAATGTAAATGTTTAGTCAGGACAGCTATCATTTGAGAGAGATTTTACATAACACAATGTAGACCCATTCCTTGGGTGCAGGGAGAGAGATTTAATAATGGTCTTTAATAAGACCATTAAGGGTGAATAAGACCATAAGGGTGAATCATTGTAATTAAAGAATAGCAGCATCTAAACTGGGACCAATACTTTCTTAGAACATATAGTTACTGTTTATCTGTAGTATAGTGTGGAAGACCAAACCTTGTAACTGTCACAATGATTAATGTTAGTATTGCCCAGTAGAACTTTCTATCATGGTGGAAATGTTTGTCTCCTAGTTGGATGCAGTAATCAGTATCCATATTTGTATTTAAGCATTTGAAAAATGACTAGTATAACAGAGAACTACATGTAAAATGTAATTGAATTGAAAGTTATCATATTTAAATTTATATACCTGCATGCGATTACCATACTAGATTGTATATATCTAGAATTAAAGCTGAAAGTAACTGCCAACTGTCTACCTTTAGGTTCTAGATATGACACTGGTTAGATGAACAACTTGAAGAGTCATTTAACCTCCCTGTGTCTCAGTGTTGTTCATTTCCACCTGTTGACAACTTGTTCAAGAGTTCAATAAGTTAATGAATATAAAACTCTTGAAATTGTGCTTGGTGTCTGATATGCTGTTGCTTTAGTATTTGGGGGGAATGCCCTGATTCTAACAATTATCACTTATAGTGCAACTGACATTATAATCTCCATCTGAGAAACCAATTATAGCTCATTTTTCCGCAAGGAATCAATCACTATTAATATTCAAGCCATGAGCTGTTTGAGTGTTTATCAGAGTATAGACAAGACTTTCTTTAACTTACACTATAAACTCTTCTAATCTTGGAGTATGGATTAATTTTGTTTGCATTCCCTTAAAGAGATAATAGTTGGTCAGTATAAATGAAGAATTTGGACAAAGATTGGAGACCATTGTCATTTGGACAACTGGAAATCATGATAAAAGGCTGTTGACATCATTTACGGCATGCTTCACTAGCTTATAAATTTATTAATGAAATTTCTTTATAGGACCTTGGAGTGAACAATAACTAGTTTTCTTGTGTTTCCAAGCATCATGAATTTCAAAATGTCATTTAAATAACTAACCCTGAGTGGAATTCAATGATTTTAAATTAAGCCTATTTGTAAATAGCACAGAGCACTCAGTGATTATGCAGTCTGCTGAGGTTTTCAAAACTAATATTTAGAGCAAAAGTGAATCTTGTCCTAGGAGAATTGTAATAAAAACTGGGTAGTAATTTGTAAATACCTTGAAGCTAATTAGCCATTGTATCCAAAATGATTGTTTTATCACTTCTTAGTTATTGCATTCTGATTCTTGATGAAAATGGCAAACCACAGTTCTAATGATATAATTTCATTCCAAGTATTGTGGCTCTTATGACTAGTTCTTAAATAAAGAAATAAGGAAATGACTAGTTCTTACAGCATCACCTTCCAGGTAAAATACTCCAACTAGAACTGAGAGAGTAATGTTCATTTTAAGGCTCAGCCTCATAATGGTGCTGATTGTGAAATCGATGATGGTGATGAAGATGATGATGGTGATGGTGACAAAATGAAAATATTTGCTGCATATTGGCCCTGTACCTGGCTCAGAGCTAAGTATTTTACATGTAATTTATGTATTTTAGTTTCACAACAGGGCGATGGAGAGAAATGATCATAATCCTGCTTTTACTCACGAAAAGTTTCAGTGCCTAGTTAATGGCAAAGCTGGGTTCCCCACAGGTGATCTGGTGTCTTAAGCGCCATTAGACTGCTGTTGACAGCAGCTTTTACCTCACCCAGTTGACAGAGGGTGTTCAAGTGATTGCCTTTTATGAGGAGTTTCATCCTTTATTGCTCATTCCCATATCTGGGCTGTGAGTAGGAAAAGAGAAGTGGGCTAGGTTTTCACCAAACTCTATTATAAAAGGCATAATTGAAACAATTGTTTTCTATGGTCATATTCTAGATAATGGAGAGGCAATTACCTAGCATAAAATTGCAATGCCACAATATATGTGGTTCATGAAACCATGGCTAAAATTGCATGGTTTCCTTTAGCTATTCATTTAGCTGCATTGTTATTGCTTGCATGGACAGTATTCATATTCACCCTCATTTGAGGCTATTACAGACACACCAATGACTGTCACAGTTCTTGAAGTGTCCATTTTCTCACATTGTGTTCTCACTTGAGGAGAGGTCTGAAGAAACAGGGTTAATATGGAGATTACACTGCCTGGGAAGCAAAGTCAATAACCAGCAGTGGCATAGTCAGATAAGCAATGGACTGCATGTGTGCATGCAGGCTAAATAATGTATGATTTAAAACAGGAATGTGGTGTATATTCCTTTTTGGCTAGTAAAAGCGTTGGCATGTTATTACCGTGGGAGACTTGATTCAAGGCTTTCCTCTTGAGTGGATAAAAGAATACAAATTCTATTGCACTGGAGATGAATAAAAACAAATTGGGGAGACCATCGGCAGAGAAGCCTGCTGTGTGATGGAGTCCAAGGCTACTCCAAAACCACCAGACCAAGTGCTTCCACCTCCTGCCAGTAACCAGATGCTGGCAATAGAACTGACTTCAGTTTGGCATCAGAATCCTGTGATTTCCAGCCAAGGAGAATTGCATGCAAAAATATTTAACATTCTCTTTGTAAAAGAGTTATGTTTTCAGTCAGAGAGAGAAGTGTTTCAGTCCTAGTCAGCTGCTAATGAAATGTAGTGTACTAACATCTTGGTTGTGGAAGACGGGGCTGTTGAGAGTGGATGGCATGTGTACTTAGGGATAAGAAGCTGAGCTTTGGTTTTTGTGGTGGAATTTTTTGGTGAAATGAGTTTCAATTTGACCATTGAATTAGTATCATTATTCCTTGGGGAATACTGAATTGACCTTTTGAAAAAATGGTTTGATTTGTTTCAATTAGTGGTTCTCAACGAGAGAAACTTCTTTAATCCTATTCAGGGGACATCTGACAATATACAAAGATACTTTTGATGGTCACAACTTAGGGCGTGCTGTGCATCTGACATCTAGAAGGCAGACAGTAGTGATGCATTTAAATATCCAGCAATGCACAAGGCATCTCCCATAACTAATAACTATCCTGTCTAAAGAATCAATAGTGCCAAAATTGAGAACTCTGATTTAAAATTATCTGTTAAGTGTATATGTAATACTGTAATACAACCCTGCCTATAAACAAGTGTTAGTGAAATATAGTTTGACATTGTATAAAAGGTTACTTTTGATGATTTTCTTTACCCTATGGATATGTAAATGACATTTATCAGGTGTACCGCATACTTTCTGTTAAAACAAACAAGCAGGGAAAAAAAAAACATAACTAACTTCACACCTACAGAGACACATTTTACAAGAATGTAGGAGGACCAGGTTGACACAGTTTTCAAACTTGAAAAATGAGACATATTAACAAAGCACACTAAATGAATCAGCTGCTTAGGATGATCTACAAGCCAGTTCATTTTCCTGTTATTAAATAACAAACCATGAATCTTGACAAATGAATCCACGTGTTTGGCATTATTTGAAAAACTCCTAACATGCTTGCTTCTGGTGGCAACTTCCCTTCTGAAATTAAATTTTAAGATGGACTTAAATACAGGGAAGGCCTCGTTAGCCTTTGATTTCCTCCTGTTCATTATCATCATCTTTGCTTCTTACTCAGACTTCGGTGCAGCAGGGCTTCTGCTTGTCTCATCCTTCAAAGTTGGCCGCAAGGGAGTTTTTATGTTTTTGGTGCCATAAGTAGCTGAAGCTCTACAATGTGGTGGGGGTGGGGGACTACTTGGCTTCCGATCTCAAACTCTCTGGGTTCAAACAGGGGCTGCAGCTGTGTGACCTTGAGAAGGTCATTTGCCCTTTTGGTATCTCAGTTTCCTCATTTGCAAAATCGGAGGAATGTTGTTTGCCTCAGTGAGCACTGGTGAGGATAATATATCAAATGCTTAGCAAGCAGACAAAAATATTCCCTATAAACACTGGAAACATTATCTGAAGAATAATGTCTTCCAAAATGGATGCCAAGTCATTTTATTTAATTTTCTAAAAAGGACTCTGCTACAGATTCTCAGATTTGGCTCCTTCGTGTGTGGCTATTGAGCCCTTGTTCCATAATTTCTAACTGACTCTCCCAGCAGTGTGTCCACGAGTAAACATCTTAGAAAATGCTGCATATCTGTTCCCTGTGGTGCACATATGCCTTCAAGAGAAGTCTCTCCTTCCTTCAAAGTGTCATCCAAAGCCCTACTTCTAACCATGCTGACACTGCAAATTCATAGCAATCCCTTGCCCCGTGACAGCACAGAAACAGTGCTCAGTGACCCTGACTGCAAGTCCTTCCTGCTCCTAAGTAGGATTTGTAGGCCGTGACTTGGAGCAATCCTGCAAAGTCAGTTTTAACTGAAGGAAAATATTTTTTGCTAACATTTCAAAATCTCTTCCTCAGTAACTCAAAATGATTGAAGAGCTAATCAATGATAAAATTTCAAATCTATCTAGAAACAAATAGTCGAGAAAGGAAGCAGAGCTGTTTCAATCAGGAAAGTGGCTTCTGTGACCCATTAACCCTAGAAAATTATTGACTCTTTCTTTCTTTCTTTCTTTCTTTCTTTCTTTCTTTCTTTCTTTCTTTCTTTCTTTCTTTCTTTCTGGAGAAGGCTATAGTCTGGTCATCTATTAATGGCAGACAGAGCATACACAATGTCCTTTACTTTTCACAAATTAATTCATTTAGGTCTGTGCATTTTTCAGGCATTCCAGGAATCTTCTGCTGACCTGTGTTGATTAAAAGATGTGTATTTGGAACTGGGTGGAAAGGAAGGAATTTATAATTCTTAAAACCCAAACATGATTTACAACACTGACTGCTACCGGAATCACAGTGCATCATCAACATGTTAGGAAGGGCCTCAGTACTGTGCATTACAATCTGTGGATAGAGTGCTTCAACAAGAAGTCCACCTTCTTCAGCAGAAGATTTGGAATCTAAAAACCATTATATGACACAGAAAAATCACATTGGGGTACATGCTTTATAAGGGTTTCTGAAATATACTCCTTCTTCATAAACTGGAGCTTCTACTCCCGTTTATAAAGGACACAGTTCATTTCCATGCATAGGAGTTTCCCATCTCCATCTCAACTTTGATGTGCTTTTTCCTGTTTTTATTTTTTCTCCTTCCCTAGTGAAATGCAATGGGCCTGTTGGAGGGCACATTTATTGTTTTCGGCATCATGCAATTTACTAAATGGTGTTCTGGTTATGGAAATGCTTGCGAAGAGCCCTGGGGGAAAAGAATTAAGTAAACACATATTGATCATGCTGTAGCTGCTGTTCTCTTATCTGATCAGTTAAGGACTCAGTCTGAACTGGTCCATCTGATCTGTGATACATAAAGCTGGAGACACTTTTCTGACTCCCTGGTGATTTTAAGGGCTATGTATGCAATGGGAAAAACTGTTTTAAACAAAGCCTTATTTTTAAAGAAGCCTCAGTAGAGGATGGAATTCAAAGAATTTGAAGAGGAGGTGAAAGTGGAAACAAACAGCTTTAGAAAGGTCTTGGAAATTTTGAGGAAATGAAGCGCATGAGGGAAGCGAAAGATGAATCCTGTGTGACCCTTGTTGAGATATGGGCTCCAGGAAGGCACTTTAAGGCAAGCGCAGCCTTGACACTTACTGTGTGTAGGGCTTGGAAAAAGGGAAAACTGAAACAAAATTTTATTGATTGATTGATTGATCGATTGATTTTTGGTACCAGGGATCTAACTTACGACCTCGCACTTGCCAGGCTGGTACTATGCCTCTGAGCTGAGCTACATCCCTGGCCCTGAAACAGAACCTTTTTGGTCAGAAAACAATTACTAGGTTTTTATACCAGAAAAGAAATTTGAGGTTTATGCAAATACTAAATTCAAAAGGGCAATGGATACATTCCATTTAATCCAAATAAACAAAGCATTCTCTTGTGTATTTCATTTTAAAATTCTACACTAAAAATATTGATGTTAGCCTAAGTAATCCTGAAGGGATGATTGAGGAAAATGTTTATTTCATAGGAGATGGAAGCTTTAGGATTTGCTCTGGTCATATTTGCTCTTGTTTCCCCATTCCTTGATTAGTCTTCAGTTTGTGCTTATACTGGACAATTTGATCCCTGCCCCCTTCCTTCCAATAAATCAAAGATTTAAACATGGGAAGCATGAGGGAAAGGACATCAAAGAAGAATCTTAAACCATTTGCATCCTAGCTGGTGCAGACTGGCCAGGAGGAAAAATGAGAATTCAGAGATTTTGTTGGCTGACTATATCCTGAAATTTAGAATGAGCAAGCAGATGGAACCAGCATCCAGTTTCTGGCATGGAAGCCGGAAAAATGATAGCAACACTAAAAAATACGAGATAACTGTGACGGATGATTGGTGTTGGGAATTGGGAAATGTGAAAAGAGATGCAATAAGCTATACCTTGATACACTGAATTTAAGAGGCATCATCTTTGAGCCACTTGAAAATATGGACTGGGGCAAAACTGAAATCCTAGAAAATGTGCAGTAGTCTACTGTAACAAGAAATGAGGCTAAGCATTGCTGAAACATGGCCTCCTGCCTCTATAAGTACAGTTTATTCGAGTTTCATTGTGCAAGAGGTATACAAAAAAAATTTATTAAGCACACACTGTTTATCAGGCACTAGGTTAGGTGCTATTAATGTAGCATTGACACATTCCCTACCCTTAGGAAACATCCAGATTAGTACTACAGACAGGTATTAAATAAGTGAGCCAAAAACACATTCGAGAGAGATCTAGTATGCTGAAAGCTAGGAAGGAAAGTAACAGATTGCTTTAGAGTGATACTTAGTTTGAAAGCAGCAGGATGAGTAAGAGCCAACCAAGTCGAACCGGGCTGTGAGTAGAAAGGGTGGGAGGTCCTCCATGTGATTGAGCCCAGTTTAAGGAGTGTTTGGAGAGATAATCAGAGAAAGAATCAGGGCTTTTAGGAAGACTCCATAAGTCTAGGTTTAGCTTTAGCTCAGTGAGATGCCATTGCAGAATTTGAAAGAGTTCAGGTCCTGTGATAAAGGTCACATTAAGCTCTATTTCCATGATGGAGATTCACTCACATAGACTTAGTTAGCATGTCTATCTATATATATTGATTATGGTACCTTCAGATATTTTAAAAGAATGAGATCATATTATAATTTTTAATGTTCTCTTTCCCTGGAATTATCATACTATATCTTAGCTTTGTTCAGTAACACAAAAAGTTGAACAGTTTCATATCATCTTGAATAAATACTTTTTTTGTTATTGGGCCTCAAACTTGCTGCTTGATAACTACTAACCTCACAACCCTGATAAATTAAACTTTAGGTTAAGCCTAGCGAATTTTCCCATTGGAGTCTTGATGAAAGAGTTCATTGTGTCTTTGAGTAGCATTCTGTGATACAATTGAGAAAATCTGGGATTGTAATAGAGTACTATCATTGACCAGATGTATTCCAACTATAATATTAACATTATTGTTATTCCTGCTCTTTTTGTTATGTAGTTACTAATATCCATGAAGCAGTCTATTTGCACTAGCTCATTGAGTTTTTAAAAGATCCTATGACACAGACGAGTACTATTACTGTCTCTTTCATATTAATTAGATTACTACATCTCAGATAGGTTAAATCCTCATTCAAAGGTCGTAAAACCCATAAGAGACACAAAAAGGACTCAACCAAGACAGTACAATTTGAGAAGTTTTGAAGTCATTCCTGGATGAAAAAGAAAAAGAGTAATAAGTAAATATATGTACTAATTCTGGCATGCACACAGATAAGTACATTCACACAGCACAAGTTTCTGTGAGTCATTGTATCGTTTTCATTTTGACATAAAATTGTGTGACCAGGACTCAATAAAACAGTGGTCATTAATAGGGGAAATCGCTTCCTGTGAAGGGACATTTGACAATTTCTAGAGTTTTTTCTGGTATTCAAATCTAGCGGATCGCTGCTCCTAGAATCTGGTGAGCGACAGTTGAGGATACTACTGGACATTCTACAGTAAAGAGGACAGCCCCTACCACAAAAAATTTTTCCAGATTGTCCACGATACCCTGATGAAGACCCTGGCTTAGCATACTTTAAAGGGGATCTGAGTGTTAGGAAATAATTATAACTCTGTCTTGCAAGTAGGAGTCATTCAACATGAAGAAGGGCTTTTGAGAATGGAGAAAATAGCTGAAGTTCTATCATTCATTCCTTGATAGAATCGCTTTTTATAGAATAACTTCTATGAAACAGGAATTGTGCAGGGCACTAAAAGTAAGGGAAGCAATGTTAGGAATTTCTGTGGAGGAAAAAGCTAGAACAAAAGAGTAGAGGCAAGGAAAGATGGTTGGCTGTTCATGGAAAGCTAGGGACTGGTTGCTTTGGTGCCAGGCCTGACCCGTCTTATTTTATGAAGGAGGGAAAAAGCTTGGCTGCTTTCCAGGTAGGAGGAAAGTCAGGGTGATCAAGGACAAATTTAAAAGCCATATCATACTGCCAGAACCACCTGCTAACCTGTTTTTGTCCCGTTTATGGCTGACTTACGCTGAGTCAACTGTAGGGCCAGAGGGTGAAAAAGCAAGCAATATTTTCAGAAGCAGCACAGCACAGTGACTCAAGCATATGTGTGCATGTGTGGCTTGGAAAGGACGAGCAGCATACGTTGCTTTCGAGTTGTGCTGCTGGCCTGTGAACAGGTGTACTGGCTTTTGTTTTTCCAGTAACAGCTTTTTCTGTTTGCAGCAGTCCTATGCACCAGCTCCCCACCCCATGGCTCCTCCCAGCCCCAGCACAAACAGCAGCAGCAACAACAGCAGCAGCAACAGCAGCGGGGAACAGTTGAGTAAAACCAACCTGTACATTCGAGGCCTTCCGCCAGGTACGACTGACCAGGACCTAATCAAGCTGTGCCAACCGTAAGTGTCCTTCTGTTCTCTGTGCCTTTTCTAACCCACATGCTGCCAGATGGGCAGCGCCTGTGGCTGTGCCAGTGTATCAGTGAGTGTCTCAGTGAGGACGACTCTCCTGAACAAGCAGGACTGAAATTTGAGATTGGATTTTAGCTGGTTTCAGGGAGTAGGATTCGTTTCCTTGCCGTGGAGGTGCTGACTGATTCACTTATGCTGACCTGAAAGATGAAGGGCCTTGGCAAAAGCGAGCTCTCAGCCCACGTGGCTGGCTGGCTCAGTGGCAAATCTCACAGAAGCCGCTTTTCTTGACAAGTGTTAGTGAAGGGAATCTCAGAAACTCAGAAGTGGTTGATTGCAGGATGATGACCTCCTGTGTTTTAGAGCTGGTCTGCCTAGCAGTCAGTAAATTCAGGTTAGGACCAAATCACTGGAGAATTATGTGGTTAATCCTCCTGCTTCCTTGGAAACACTACTGCCTGCCGATGTTCAGTGAGACTGTGCCCATCAAGGCCAGAACCATACTCACCAGGCAGTATTACATTTGCTAGGAAGTGTGGAGATCATTAAATCATCTTCCAAACACTTTGATCACTTATTATCTACTACCACTTAAGATATTCGCGCTCTCATCTCTGTGCAAATCTAGTAAAGATTCTTAAGTTTACCTTGCAAAGGAAATTAAAAATGAATAATGGATTATGAATCATAGACCTGTATTTTTAGATTGCTGTCTAATCATTTTCAAACTACTACCAGTGTAGATATTTGTCATTTCATTGTGTCTCTGCTGGATATTTTTAAATTTTGGAAAATATCATTCAGTTGTTCTTTTTCTTTTTTGCCATGCTGTTACAAGAAGGGCGAGAGGATAATTATTTTGTAAATTCTCTAACTCCTAAAATATTGGAAGAGGAAAACACAGCAGACAATATTTATTTGTCTTTGTTCTGGATTTTAAGTTTGGGAGCTCACATTAAAACAACAGAAAGTGGAAGCTAAACTAAAATACAAATACATGACTACATAATCAGTAGACAATACAGTAGATAGATTTGGGCAGTGACACTATTGCATTACCTTAATTTTTAAAATTTATTTTATGAGTATGCTTTTGATATATAGGTTTACGTTCATCATAGGGAATTTGTACTTCTACATAATATATCTTGATTTTTCTTTTCTCCCCATTCCCCTTACAAAAACTTTGTTTCCATTTTTCCTTCTATTCTCTTTTTTCTTTTATCTTTCTTCTTCTCTTCTCCTCCCCCTCCCTTGTTCCCTTTTCCATTTGAACATTTTTTCCTACTTTCCAATCTTGATTTGTGAAAGAGGTAAAGCAGAACTTTGAAACAGAAATGTATACTGTAAAAAGTGTTTTTTAATAAAGAAATATTAAAAAATGCCAATGTTAAGGCAAATGAATGGATGTTAGGATTTTGTCTTTAAATATTGGAGTTGAAAACTGGAAGACAAATAAATCAATTTTTTTATTTTAAGAAAATCTGAAATATTTTTAGTAGTAAAGTCTTTGTAACTATAAAAAATTTCAGAGTTTATGATAGAAGCTTTTGATAACATCTCTCCTTTAATAGATGCTGATATGTAAAAATTCTATTCTTAATTCATATCTCAATCTCACTCATCAAAATTGTTTGTGCTCATTGAAGAAAGATTCTTTCTGTTTATTCTGCAACATTTATAGACCTTTTTGAAATGCGCGTTTCTTGGTCCAAAGATTCTGAGTGGTGGTAGTGGTGGCACAGGTCTGGAAACTTGGTATTTTAGAAGGCTAATTTGGGAGGAAGGCAAGTTTGAGACCAACTTGGACTATTTAGTGATTTAGCAAGACCTTGTTTCCCCAAAAAGGTTGGGGGAGGTGCAGGCTATGGATGTTGCTTGGTGTAAAGGATTTGAGTTCAATTCCTAGTACAACAAAAAGAAAGAAACACAGAGAGAGAGAGAGAGAGACACAGAGACAGGAACAGAGTGAGGGAGGGAGAGAGAGACAGGGAGGCAGAGACAGAGACAGAGACAGAGACAGACAGAGAAGGAAAGAAGGAAAAAGAAATTTTAAAAGGAGAAATAAAGATACAGCAGTGTGGAGCCCAAGAGCATGCATTTCCAACAGACTGGTGGTATTGACATCGCTGGCCTCTGAGAAGCCTGTGTCT
Source organism: Cuniculus paca (assembly GCA_004365215.1). Classification (NCBI taxonomy): domain Eukaryota; kingdom Metazoa; phylum Chordata; class Mammalia; order Rodentia; family Cuniculidae; genus Cuniculus; species Cuniculus paca. The sequence continues at coordinate 12,581 of RJWT010001571.1, forward strand.
CCAGTCATAGGAGGGCCACTAACTTTTTCTAATGCATAAAATTTCATCACATTGACAAGAGCAGTTGAGGCAGAATTTTAGATATTAAAGTGAACTGAGCAGATCTGTGATCTTGAGATGACCTGCTTCTTTTAAAGTCTCTGTTTCTCTTATTATGAGTGAGTGGACTTTTGTTTTGTCTAGGTTTCCTTGTAGTATTAGTAATGTGTTGAGGCTGTTCATGGCCAGTACACTAGAACCAATTGTTAAATATTCAAATATTTTGTTGCAAACCTGGAGCTTGAAATTGGACAGGGTGGAAGTATTTATAACACAGTAATTAGAAAATCCTACCAGTCAGAATTATTTTTGAATTTTATTTTATTAGCCGTTTCTTATGAACATACCACTGGCATAGCATCACACCATAAATCTCGATGTCAATATCTATTTCTGCAAAGTATTGCCAGAATTTTATAAATAGAAAGTATTACCGAAAGGTCTGTGTTGGCAGGGAAGAGATGCAGAACCATTACTATTTAGCATAGTTTTTGTCAGTGGTTCATGTGTATGCTTGAGAAATGTAAAGACTACTAAGTGAACAGGGAGTAATGGTTACTGGTTCATATCATTATTTGCTAGCTAATAAGATCTGACTCATGTTACTTGTGATTGTAAAAGTGTTTGTGGGTCCCCAGGTATTAAAGTTATCTGAACATGGAGATTATTGTTTAGATTATTTTTTCCTAAAGAATCGTACAGAACTGATGTGATCAGGGCATTGAAATTGGTTTGCACTAAGATATCTAGCTTTCAGCCCTGGTTGAGCCATCAGTTGTGTTTGTGGTGTTAGATAAATGACTTTTTTTTTTTTTAACTTTGGTTCCTTTCTATGTTAGCAATAATCCATTTGCACTTGAAACCCTTTATATTTATTTCACCTAAAGTTCTGATTTTAGTGTTTTAGAGCATCATTATTTACATCAAACTTGCTCTGGATAATCTTTTATGGCTTTTTCTGTTCATAATGCAGTGTTGACAGGTCACTGCCTGAACTGACTCAGCTGCATGCATGTGACATGATGGCTGGATAAGCTTTGGGTAAGAGATCAAAGTAGGTGATGTGTAAAACCTTGTCCCTTCTCTCGTAGTGTTAGTCTCTCACAGTGTCATTATTTTATGTTAATAATCCAAAGATTAAAATAATTTTGCATTCCCATTACTCATTCAACATTTCAAAATAATTTCACCAAAACAACAGATAATATTGGTAGAGTTAAATGAACTTGCCATAGGATACATTTTCCATGTTAATTCTCATGAGATTATAGTTTTCTTTTAGAGATAATATTGTTTGTATTAGAGGAAATGCAATATTTAATAACATTATACTAATAAATTAATAAAAAACAGATACACACAAGAAGGCATAGCTGTATTAAATTTTCTAGTATTAGTGTACACTATCCATATTAATGCTAATGAACAAGAAGAAAATGATGTTAAAGAAAATAAAAATTGTATTTCTCAATGTCTAATATGAGAGCAGTTTCTTGTTATGGAATTCCATTCATATTCATCATCAAATCTTCTATATTCAGATTGTAAGTAAAATCAAGAAAAGACAAAATTGAAGATTAGATTTTTCTCTGAAAAAATCTCTCCATTTATGCCGTTATAGATGAATACGCTACACTGTGTATATTGGAGGAAATGATGTATGAAAACCTTGCATCTATCTTGACAGACCTCAAGGAATTTTATGTTCCCCAAGAAGAAATATTTATAGAGTATCCATAACATGCTTATTTTGAGTATTCGGAAGTGAGTAAATTTAGACAAAGGCCTTGCTTTAGTGGAGTTTATATGGGACTAGGAGAAGTAAGCATGAATTAAATACTCATATGACTTCATATAAAATTGTGACTATAGGGTGTAAAAGCTAGGAGGAGCAAGATATTAAGACAGTTGAAAACATGAGATTACACACTATCATTTGTGAGTGAAGACTGAGCAAAGATCAGAAGGATGAATAGGTTTACTTCAACGAGGAAGGAAGGGCAAAACATTCTAGGCAGAGGGAATTTCTACTATAGAGACACAAATTGCTGGAGGGACACAGCAAAGACTTTTGTCCTTGGCTAGAAAAAACCAATATGGCTGTAACAGAGAAAGGGAGACCAAGTGCAGGGACAAAACAGGCTGGAAACATGGAAGGGACAAGTTGGCCACTTTACAGGTTATGTTAGGAGCTTTGTTTTATCCTAAAAGCAATAGAGGAAGCCATTAAATTGCCATAAACAGGAAGATGACACAGTTAAGACTTTTTTTCCAAAATGATAACACCAGCTGCACTGTGAAGAGAAGAGATTCCATGGAATTAAGGAACAATTAGAGTGGATGTAGTTGAAAAATCAGCTGGAAGAAGAGTGATTTTTATTCAGAAGAGAGCATGAGAAGAATTGTAATGGTAGAACAGCTAAGTGTGATGAAAGATGCGTTTTGTTGCATGCATTCATTTTTTTAAATAAAAAGCAAAGTCTTGAGAAAAAATTAATGAAAATAATTTTAAAAGAAACAGAAAAAAATTTAGAATACAAATCAAGTGATCTTTAAACATTTTTCATCATGAATGGGCCAGCAATATTCTATTAAACATTTAGTAACTACAGTCTGTTAAACATTTAGTGGCAATAATATTGAAAGCATTCATGACAAATATAATAAAGACTAAAATTCCAGTTGATTATACAAATAGATTCATGGGGGTGGATTAACAAGTGGGGACCATGGGGAGACATTTTGATTATATGCCCCACTATGCTCATGACAGGAGGAGACAGAAGTGGGAAAAGACAGATTCAATTTCATAGAGTGAGAGAGAGCAACTTTTCTGGACCAAATAATATTTGGTGGCATAATTATTTTTCATATATTAAATTATATTTTCCCTTCAAAGAAACCGATCAGTTTTATTATGATTCTAAGTATGCACTCAAAGCACATTTAAATTACTATCAAAAATATACATGTTAACCATATTGAAAAACGTGCAAAAGGTCATTAGTACATTCACATTTCTGCACCTACCATGTCTTTTATCTAACCGTGCTTGTAGCTTCTACAGTTTAATACAATGCTCTCTGAAAGCCTTAGACAATGGACCCCATTTGTATGTGATGAACTAATCTGGCCTTAATTACAATACTGTGAAGGAGCGACGTGAAGGGTTCTCGTTATGAAGTGAACATGGTTCTGCTAGGCCTCTTGAAACAGAATGAAAGAAAATGGAGGAAAATACTCAGGGAGGTGCATGTGTACTGAATTTCCAGTCATCACCCAAAAGGCAGGAAAGTCAGCTGTATTCCATTTTTTTTCTATAAATGTTCTCTTTCCTCAAGTTATGACATCCTAGCATTGCCCCCTTTAAAATGAAACTGTGAATGTCACTTGAGCATTTAACAAGAGAGGAGAAACAGCCACAGTGAAAAGACTGGAGCGAAATAAGAGTGCCTGCACTCCAGAGCTGAAGGGCTGCCCCAGCTAATCCTGCAGACTCCTTCTTGGGACTGCTGGATGTCTGCTAGTGCATGCCAAGTAATGACTAGTACGAGCAGACTCGAGTGCCATCCGGGCTGGAGTGCGGAGTCCATTATACACCGTGTCAGACAGTTTTGACAAATGCTCCGACACAATCAAACCTTTTATCAATTTAAAAGTAACCTTGTCACAGTAATCTGTCAAACTTCAGATACAACTAAAGGAAAACAAGTCATCATGCACTGTGGAGTACCCAAGTAAATAAGAAAAATGTGACTGGAATTTTCGAGTTCTTTTTTACTGTGTCATTGAAGATTTAAAAGTTTCTTTTAATAAGACCTGAGGAAATTTATTAGTAGCTTTCTTCAACAAGTCAGACTCAGGATAAGGAGCTGCTTTTCAGGTGTCATAAATTTGTGTGCTGGCAGGTGTGAGCAGGAAGTGTACTCTAAAATCTATGAACCTGGCCTTTGTGTTTCAAATAAGAGCTCCTTAGAGACCCAAAATAGATATTTGAATTCCTTGAGTCAGCACAGATCTGACACTTAGATACACATGCTGATTCAGGCTAGGCACCATTGTATTTGCCAACTGTCTACTGTAAACCAGATATTGTAATTGATCAGTAATTAATTTATAATTAGCATTAATAATACCTTGTAATTATACGTTATTAACAGCATAAATTGCGTATCATACACCATTTTCTCATTTCTATCATCATTTAATGTTCAAAACAACTCAATGAGTTGGGAATAATAATTTTTGAGTAATAGTTGAGTAAGTTTTAGAGAGATTAAAAAGCTTGGATCAGGTTGGCTAGCCATCAGAATTTGCAATCTATCTCCAACTTTATTCATAACAACTAAAACATTTATAAAATAATAACAATGATGGCATAATTCACAAGTTCCCAAGTCTGTGACTGGTTGTGAAAATCCCTTAGGGACCTTTAAAAAATAGAAAGTCTGGACTTGAATCTCTCAACATTGCGGTTTAACTAGCATAGGATCATCCTGGACATTAGGGTTTATAGAAAAGCCTACATAGGTAACTCTACTATGTAGCAAAATCAGAGAACCTAGTGCTTAATGATACCCATACTAATAGGAAAACATAATTTACTTCTCTGATTTAGCTTCTTTATACTGACTTTTATAAGATTTAGAAGTTTGATAGGATCCTGTAATTTGCCTTCAATTAACCAGAAAGTTTAAACGTGTTAGTGATAATTTTAAGAATAACTTGATTTTCTCATCATAAAATTAAAATTTTTCATTAAAAATATGGGGAATCAAGCCAAGGAATAGTTCTCTACAAGTGTTTTAAAAGATGTGCTAGGAATTCTCTCACTTCTAGCATAGTCTTCACAGGTCAAGCCCTTCTTTCATATTCTACTTTCTAAAAATGTGTGTCTTTAATTGAAGATTCTGAAAGAAATTCTTGTTTTCATTCAAGTTATTAAATGTCTATATGTACAGACTTTTGGCTGACTATGATCTGGGAACCAAAGGTTTTGTGATTCTTAAAAATTAATTTAGAGCCGGGTGTGGTGGTGCATGCCTTTAATCCCAGCACTTAGGAGGCTGAGGCAGGAGGATCTCTGCAAGTTTGAGGCCAGCCTGGACTACATAGGGAGTTCAAGGCCAGCCTGGACTACCAAATGAGACCCTGTCTCAAAAAAATTAATGCATATCTTATATCATTTGAGAGAACATTGTAGAAATTATTGTCCACAAATTCATTAATCATTCATTTATTGCTATCTTCATTATTATGATGAAACTGTTTTGAAGAATACTCACTTACCTCATAATGTGTTTAAAATATATTTCTTTAAATTGCTGACATCTGGTAATGCTAGTCTCTATTTATCCTAGAAGCAAGGAAGAGAAAAATAAAAATTAAACCATTTAAAGCATCAGTGAAAAGAATTTACTAGGTTAGTAATCGCACAGAAAAGATGAGGACATGAAAGAATAATGATCAACTCTGTGCGTGTGACAGGTGAAGGCCTGGAATGTAGGGAAATGTGGAATTACTGGCAGATACCCTGGGAAAGTCTGAAAATTTGAGCGACTTGAAGTTCAAGAGTATGAATTTGGCAAATTCCTGTTTTCAGTTTGTCTAGTGACTTGTAAATTGACAAACTCATTTGATTCTTATTTGTTTATTTATTTATTTAATCTCTCTGTCAATTGACCCTGATAAGTCCTCCTTTATTTACAAAATTTGCTTCTTCCATGGCTTGCAATTCTTCGGTCCTGAGTATCCTCCTACCTTTTAGCAACTCTTCTATCTAGCTTCCCTTACTCTCTGCCTTTTGAAAAATTTGGAGTTTTCCAGAATTTGGAACTTTCCTATTCTCATTCTATAATCTGTTCCCTACCCACATATACTACCGATGCAGTCATTTTTATTTGTAGGTCTGTATTTCTTTATTCTATATGCAGTTCCCAAAGATATCAAACTCACTGTTTAGCAAGGTTATTCCTAGACTAATTATGTTCTCTTTCTCTGTGAATAGTACCATCAGCAAATCTGTCATCCAAAGGAAAAAAAAAATTGGATCACATTTTTCCTCAAACTTGAATCAGTTCTCAAGGTGTATAGGTCTCAAATTTGTGATGTTTATGATCCTTATTATCTGTCCTGCTTCATTTTAGCTGTAGTTAATGTACTCATTTATTTGAAAGTATTTATTGAATGTCATCTATACCAAGCTCTGCAAATGTATTAAGCACCAAATGTTTTCCCATAGACTTTGCATCCAAATGAAGGGTTGATAAATTTATAAAGGAATAATTAAATAAAATACGTACATGCCATGAAAAGTTGATTGTTAGAAAGCAATTAGGAGATTACTATAGAGCATATGTCCATTTACAGGTGAGATATCAATTTCAAGAAAGAATCAGGCAGATGATGTTCTGAAAGAAGGACATTACAGACATGTATAAGAGCTTCTACAAAGCCTGACAGGGGAAATCAGCTCGTTATATTCACTGAGTATAACAAAGCCCAGATGTTCTGCTGTAAGAATTGACTTGAGGGGAGTCTGAAGGACAAGAACACAAACAAGGAGGCCACTGTGGATTTCAGAAAGATTCTAGGCTCGAGGAAAGAGCACTGGGGTGGAGAGGTTAACTGTGCTGGATTCAGGATATATTTTAGAGGTAATTTTGGTCCAGTTCATGAATGAATTTGACATGACACGAGGGCCAAGGGAAGGAGAAACTAGAGATCACTCCTCAAGTTTTGACTTGAGCATCTGGAGAGATTACGGAGCCATTTAATAAAATGAAGAGTGTTGTAGAAGGAGCTACCTGGCATGTGGCGAGATCAAGAGCTCTCTTCTTTCTTGTTCTTTATAAAATTCTATTATACATTCAAATTATTTTTATTTGCATTCAGTGTCTTTAGGGAGTACAAAACAAAAGAATGTTGACTAAACCCCACACAGGGCATATCTGTGTATTTAGCAGATGATTTCTGATTCTAGTATCCAAAGTGAAGTTTGGAGCTAAAGATATAGAATGGGAGTAATAATTATGAATGACATTTAAACCCAAAATAGTGAAGAGATAATAATATAGTACTATTATGTATTAGGTGCTGTTCTAAGTATTTTGGTATGTAAGTACACATAAAGATAGTTCATATTACATGTGTTTACTCATCTTTATACTTCATGCCAGTTCCATTTTTACAGGTGAATTGACAGTGACAGTAACACAAAGTAATCGAATGACTTTTCCGACTCACACAGCTGGCAAATGAAGAGCCTGTGCTTTGGAGAGTTTAGTTTGAAGCATCCCTTTTTAACTATAATACATATGTGGAGGGTGCATATAGGGGTGATCTCCAAAATAGGAAGGGAAGAGAATGTACATGCAGCTCAATGTTCTGACATTTTGCAAGGAGTAAAAGCCATACAAGGAGTTTATAAAGGAATAATCAGTGAGGTAGAGTAAACCAGGAAATCAGGGGAGTGTTAAACTTCAGAAGCTGGAGGAAAACAGAACTTCAAGCAGGGAGAAATATTAAATGTGTTGAATACTTACTGAGAAATCAAGAAGGATACCAACAAAGAGTTACATTTAGATTTGGCAACATCAAAGTCACTGGTAAACTTGACCAGAAAGTCTTTGCAGATACAGAATCTGGAAGCCTTTTGAAATGAGCCTTTCTTTATTTTAATTAAGTAAGGGCACTAGAAATTGAAACCTCAGCCTGTGCACTGAGCTACATCCCTAGTCCTTTCTATTTTTTATATAAAGCTTTCTTGAGTCATGACCTGACAGTCCTTTCAAGTAGAAATGTCCATCTTTCCTTTGTGTCACAACTATACTTAGGCGTCTTTTCTAACATTCTCTCCCTGACTCACTGGACCGTATTATCTCTATTTAACTCTATCTCTAGCCACATTTCTGTCTTGTGCTCTTTCCTCGGTAGTTCTCTTTTTTCCTTCTCTTTTGCTCATTTCATTCCTCCTTTATCCTTATCAATTTCCATTCTTTCCTTCACTGAAAACTTTGAGGACAGTAGATTTCCCTCATTTTTGTACACTCAGTTCCTAACACATTGTCAAGTATTTAAGGGTAATTGATGAATATTTAATAACTGAATAAAACCTAAATTCATGAGTTAAATCAAAATAATTTTGTTGGACTTATAAAATTTGTTCCAGGGAGACTATGAATGAAGCATAGGTTTGACACGTTTTGTTTTGTTTTGTTTTGTTTTGTTTTGTTTTGTTTTGTTTTGAGATTAAGGTCTCTCTACGTAGTTCAGTCTGAATGTTAGATGTCTTTTCAAAGCCTCATGCAGTCATACATGGGGCTTTTCAGATATGGTTGAATCTAGAGTGCATGGCTGATTCATGGTGCAATGCTAGGATTAAGGGTGGGTCATTACTAAATCAGTCCACTGATTGGTTTGGCAACACCCTAATCTTGGTAGCCAGGATACAATATAAGGGACAAAAAGACACTTGTTTGCCTCTCTTTTCCTTGCTTTGGTACCTTCTGACCACCATGAACTGTTTCTCCGCTGCGATGCATGTCTGCCATGCCACCTTGCCTTGGAGCCAGTGGTTTATGAACTGAAACTTCTATAAACTGTGAGCTAAATAAACCTTTCCTCCTTTAACTTTGGGTGTCAGGGATTATGTCTGAACAATGAGAGAAGTAACTAAAATACTGGCCTTGAACTCACTATGTAGACCAGGCTGGCCGGAAATTTGTGACAATTCTCCTGCCTCAGCCTCCCAAGTGCTGGGATTACAGGCACGTACCACCACACCTGGCAATTTGATACATTTTTACAAATGTGTGCATCAAGCAAGGCACCATAGCAATTAAGATGTAAAACATTTCCTCCATTCCCCAATTTTAAATAAAAATATAATCGTATACTAAGAAGTTCACAGTTTAAAGACATCCTGTTTGAGAAAGCAAAGAGGCAGCATGATACCATCAGAATAGCATCTAATTCTGAGTCATTTGTGGGCTTTATTAACTGTTTGCTACCTATAGAAACTTAACCAAGTCATTTAGATCTTGTAATCCTAATAGTGCCTGGTGCATATTAAGCCATTAATAAATGTTATTAATTTCTGTCATGAAAAAAAGTCTTTATTGTAATTCAAATTTTTACATAGCACAATTAAATGAAACTCACTCGAAATTGTAAGTAGTCCATATTCTAACGAAATACATATTTTGTTTCTTAAATTGAACTCTGCATGTTTATTAACTGAGATTTTACACATATGGTAAGGATGGGTCATTGTGTTATTTTGCAGTATCTTATATAATCATCATTATTATCTATTGTATGGCACTATGTTTTATACCAGGAACATAATATCAATTTATACTGGAACATGTTTTATACCAGGAACATAATGCCAATTTATACTGAATTTCAAAGGTGAAAAGTAAAATATAGTGCAAAAAAACCTTAAAGACACTTATAATTGCACTTATAATATAAATATTTCATATTAATATATTTTAAAAAATGAAATGGAAATTTTTGAAACAAAGATATGCCAAGTACAACTCTTCTGCATAAGAAGGTAGTTTGGAACATATTTAACAATCTTATCCAATATGGATACAGTTCACTGGTATTCTAATTTATTCCTGAATGAATAGGTTTAGTTTGTCTTTAGGCTGAGTTAGTTCTTTTAGATTTCTTTTTGTTTAAAAGCCCTCAAATTATTTAAACAAGTCTACTAAATTTAGATTCAGCAAGAAGATACTTAAATAATATCAGTTATTAAAATAATCTTTCATAAATATATAAATTCAGATGCAAGTCAAACCTAGTTTGGGTAGGCTTCTTGGTAAAATAAAAAGAAGCTCTCATCTTTGTTCTTTGTCCAACTGTCCCTATTCTATGTACACCTCTATAAGGTTCACTCTAGTGCTACAGTTCCTAGTTTTAGCTCCCAAAGCTATTGTTTATTAGCTGTAGATCCTTGGACAAGTCATACAACTTCTCTATCCTTAAGCATTATTTCTATAAAGTTGGTATGGTAATGACACCTCTCCTTCCTGAGTTGCTAAGAAAATTAAATGAATTCAAATACAGGAAAACATTTAAATAAAGCCTGGTAGCATGGAGCACTTGAGTGTTATGATTATGGGAACTTTTTTAATATAAATTGAACATAATTGGATTCTAATTTGCACATTCAGTGTGAAACTAGTAGGTAGTTTCAAATGCTTTCCAAATGATTTCTTTCTCGGTATTGAAACAGTGCATCACACAATCCAAAATCCTTCCTATCCCCGATGTTCTGAGTTTCTTCCATTTTAAAGCATATATACACAAACAGTCATTTTTATCATCCAAGACACAGATACTGCTTTTTTATAACTGTAGCCCTCTCAAAAACACTAAGTAAAGCGTTAGTAGCCGGGCGTGGTGGCTCACGCCTGTAATCCCAGCACTCGGGAGGCCGAGACAGACGGATCCTTGTGAGTTCGAGACCAGCCTGGGCTACAAAGTGAGCTCAAGGCCAGCCTGAATGGCATAGTGAGACCCTGTCTCAAAAACAGGGCTGGGGATCTAGCTCAGCAGTCTAAGCGCCTGCCCGGCAAGCGCAAGGTCGTGAGTTCAATCCCCGGTGCCGCAAAAAAAAAAAAATTAGTTTGTCACCTGTAACATTAAGCCTGATTCTTACATAGAAGTCTTGGCTAACTAACTAAGTTTCAGGTAAGAAGCTTCCCTGTTTCATTGATTCATTGTTGAACATCACAGAACAGAGGAGAGACAGAATCTACAGACAACTTGCGTGTTTCAACACAGAACTTGCTGATCACTATAATCGTCTGCATATTTCTTTGGATATTAGGTGTCCTTAGGACACATTCATAACAACAAACTAGAAGAAGGCCACAAGCAGTTCAAATAAGAAGTAGAAATGAGGTTACTGGAGAATCGTGAAAAGCTTTCCAGTTTTAAAATGTAAACGAGGAGCCATCCTTCACTAATAATGAATGACACCTCTGAGGAAGGAAAAAGAGGCATAGTTCTAGGGAACACTTTCATGTCAGGATCATTTTGTCTGAGCAGAAAGTGATTTTCTGTGGATCTTTAAATAAAGTCAGTTCTTGGTTTTCTGCTTCTATATGTAACTCTCATTTTTTCTACTCTAAAGCAAAAGGGTAGGATGTATTAGGTTACTACTTCACACCAATTGTGTGTCAGATTTATGCATTTGTATTTATCCTGTGTTTGAATTACAGTGAAAAGGACAATTATAGTAAGAGCTGACATTTTAGCAACTGCTTTGTACCAGGTATTGTTGCAAGCACTTTACAAATAAAAGGATCAACTCTTTCTAGTTTGCAGGAGACTGTCCCAGTTTTAACATGAAAGTCCTGTATCCTAGGATACCTTCAGTCTCAGGTCCACCAGAACTCCATTACAAGTGTCGTATTATTTATCAAGTCCATCCATTGCCAATTAGGTTCCATTATTCTCTTTTGAAACTAAGGTATTGAGCCAATGAAAGAAATTCTCTAAAGTTTTAAACCTAGTACCATTTCCTAAAGCAGACTGAATGAGGACTCAAACCAAGGCATGAGATGCTACTCTTATTATCTCCTATTCTCTTAGTCTTCACCTGGATAAATATATAAGTTATTGAGCCAGACACTGTTCATCAGAACTTATCCTATCTCTTAGGTACTTCAATCTCAGTGTATGTAGGGCAAGAAAGAAAATTTTGTCTTCCATTTGCTGATAATGCCAAGCTATAATATATGCTCCAGTCTAAAACATGCTGGTCTCATTTCAAACCCTTTACTAACAACTAATCGATTACTTGCAATAATCTGGCCAAACAGCATATGTATAACTTACAAGATAATGTTGGAGTGTAGTTTGGAGAAAAGAATTTATTTATCAAAGCGTGTTTTATCAATGTCCTCTTTTTTTTAAACAATGAGAATAAAAACCTGTCAGACAAACTAAAAGGAAATATCTGCAAATACAAAATCGTGTTTCAACTGGAGGTTATCATTTCCTGGTGATCACTGTGACATAGATTCTCTTTGATATAGTTTTATTCTGTCACTCAATGCCAGCATATATAACCAAATGTAGATTAGTATGGTAAGTTCTAGACTTCCAGATTTAGAAAAGCAGTAAAATACCAAAATAAGAGAAAGGAGGTCAAATTAGTATTGTCAAATATTAATTTTGTTAAAAATAATATTAAAATAAAATATTTATTTACTATCATTTAGTAGCTCATAAATCAAACAACATAAATTTAGTACTTCTTGGACATTATTTTTTTAAAGATTATTTTATCTCAGTATATTCCAAAATTTAGAATTATGCCACACACACACACACACACACACACACAAAAAAAAAAACCATCGGCCACATGGTTGTATAATATGTACTAGTTCTTTTGTGTTTTGTTTTGTTTTGTTTGGCTTCTGTGTAAGTTTGAGACACTTACTGTTCAATGCAGCAGTATGTGGCTCAGTTTTCCAGCTTGCTCGAGAGGTTTGGGGTTTCTTTTTTGTTTGTTTTTCCCACAATCACTGTAGAATTTCTGTTAGACATGTACGTGTTGACAGATATGGAAGCAACATATTTCATGCTACTTTACTCTGTTAAGAGTTTTCTGGGCAAACTGAAAGAACTCAGGAGCCACAGACCCCACTCTAGAGCCAAAAGAAATGACAGTGATACTAAAATCTGCCTGGTGTGTCCAAAAGGAAGGGAAGTATTAGCTCATGTGTACTTATCCCTCTATGTGGAGCTCCCAGTTCGCCAGAATAGGGCAGTAGGGAATGTATCATAAAAGCAGTCACTGAATCAGGGATTGACCATGAGTGCTGTGACTTTGAATTAGAAGATCTGATGTTGTTTCCCAGGGCAACCTCCAAAGGGCTCTATGGCCTAGCCCTTCCTTTACCTTCTCTTACATTCTTCAAACCTCAGTTGTCTCAGTGATTTTATGAGTTTCTACAACTTCCTCTTCTCAATACTCAAGTCTCTAATTTCCAGTTCTCTAAAATCCCTGCTTTCTTCCAGTGAGCAGTGCATGTTACAACATTAATCAGTCTTAGTTAGATGATTTACCTTTTCAAGCACAACATTAAATTTTACCTGGACTTTATTTACAGTGATTTAACAAATTCAGGATCCTACGTTGCCTATGAACATAAATGTTTGTTGTGGTTGTTAATTGCTAAAACATTGAAATGATTGCAAGAATATTACTCTTCTTTTGTTCCTAAGTGCCTTGTTCATAGAAGTAAATTTGGAACCTAATGAAAGATAAATGTTCTAAGCCTCAACTGACTTGGAATTTAAGTGAAAAGTAAAGAAAAAAAATCAGGTTACTAAGGAGTAGGGGAAGCATATATTTAATGTACCAAAAATAGTAGTGTATATTGGAAATCTATGGTTATTTTTCCCAAATATGCAAGGATAGTAACCAAAAGATCTCTTTTCTCTTTTCTCTTCTCTTCTCGTCTTGTCTCATCTCGTCTCGTCTTGTCTCTTCTTTGCCCTGCCCTGCCCCCTCTTCCTCTTCCTCTTCTTTTTCCTTTTGTTCTCTCTCTCTCTCTCTCTCTCTCTCTCATTCTGTCTCTCTGTGTTTCTGTCTCTCTCTCCCATTCTCTTTTGAGTTAGGGACCATAACTTCCATGAGAGCAGAGGGACAGGACAGAGGTCATTTCTTCATTATTGTCTCCTCAGCATTTCACTCCATGCGGTTCATATCATGTACACAGTACACATTCGTCAAGAAATATTGTTGACCATTTGAACAGGCTCTTTGAATGTTTCTTACATCTTAAACTATCATTTTCCCCCATAGAACACAGTGGAAATAAACAGCCTTTTGCAGAACCAAAACTTTACAGAATAACCAATTGTGCTAATACTCCTTTGTGCATAAAAAGTATAAGATCTACCTCTTTACAATTTCAAAATGCTAAGTCAGATAATTTGACAGCTGTAAATGATAGTAAATAAACAAAGCAATAAAGAAATTCTTTTTTTTTCCTTTTTTTTTTTTAATTTTAAAGAGAATAAAACCAAACCATCAGAACAGAACAATGAAAGTGATACAGGACTTCAAAACAAGATTATAGGAAATAAACAATGGCTACCATAATTATAGGAGGTTGAATAAATATGTGTGACAGTCAGGAGCAGGATCCATCTCTGGGTTTTTTAAGACACAGGGTTTGGGGATGTTCCTCAATGATGGAGTGCTTCTCTAGCATGTGCGGGCCCTGTGTTTAATCCCCAGCACCAACAATGAATAAATGAAGAAATAAATAGAAAAAGACAGGTGAAAGAAAGAGAAAGAGAGAAAAGAAAAAAAAGGGAAGAGAGTGAAAGAAAGAGACAGAGAGAGAGAGAGAGAGAGAGAGAGAGAAAGAAAGAGAGAGAAAAAAAGAAAAGAAAAGAAAAAAGAGAAAGAAAAGAAAAAAAGAAAGAAGCAATAAAGCTGAAATTTCTGGACAGTATTAGTCAGGACATGGAAGTCTGTCATGGCAGCACGTTAATCAACAATCACCATATAAAATTAAACAACATTCAGCAGTAGCTACCACAAACCTACCCTTCTGCTTATGAAAGAATTTAGGTTTTGGTTTTCTTTGGATATTCAGATAGACAAGGGCCATTCACTGTGAGCAGGCAGACATGGCAGGTTTTGTACAAAATCTCTGGGGAAGGAAGGATGCTGGCGTTTCCTTTTCTGTTATTTTCCCTTTGCACCAGAGCTGACTGGTAGTGTGCTGGCTCACACAGGCCTGCATTGCCTCATTTGAGGTGGGTCGAGGGACAGGTGCCTGTCTATTCTTTACTGGCCAACATAGGGAGTAAACAAGGAACTGTTTCTAAGGAAAGTTTCTCCCTGGAACTCTGCAAGCACACCTTATTCACATTATTGCAGCATATCATTTGTGAATGGTGTGAACATAACATAGTGGAAGTCTACTGAAGCGCGGCAGCACAATTTTCTAATTTCCTTAGGTTATCCAAAAAATGAAAAAATGTCATTGCATAGTGACTGTTGTGGGGGTGTCTTGGGCAAAGACAAATTGGGATGAGAGTCTTTCAAAGCAGATGTTTTCTGAATCCAGATGTGTTCATTATATTTACAGGATGTCAAGATACCCATTTAGGCATGACATCAGATTCAGGGATTTTCCTTGGTTAAAAAAATATTCATAGTCTTTGAATATGATAGGAACGATATTTAGTTTCCTTCTAGGAAATGTTTCTCTTGGTTTAGTCTCAGTTTATTTGCTTCTCTGTCATACCTCTCATTTACAACCACCCTCAGGCATATGTGGGTCAGTTTTAAACAAAGTAAAGACATGCTTTCTTGCAATCTGAACCAATGGAAACAAAGTAAAATGAGATAAACTTAGGACTTGTTAGCTGTCTCCCATATTTTAATCCCTCGACATGGCTCTGATTATGGACATTGTCAAATATTTTAGTTTCTCATATACAATCAACAAATTCCTGAAAAACCCATGCCCAGACCAGCTTTCTTGAAACAGCTACAGAAAAAGTGCTTTATGATTCCAAACATCAACATGAGGAAAAATTACATATTCTGAAAACTTGAATGCCTATAAGCCAGCCAATATTGGTAACACATTGCATGATAAGCTTCAAGTGTTTTGCTTCAGTTTGTTTTGTGCAAGAATTTGAACCAGAAATCAAATAGAAAAAAATTGAGGTACATTTAGATCTGGGGATCCACTAAAATTTTAGGACAATTTTTAAAACATGCTTGAATAAACATTTTTCTTGGTTAAATTTACATAGCCTTAAAATGTTTTAAAAATTGTTATAAATTTGAATGGATTCTGGGTATAGTAGAGGAACCAAATACATCCATCTTTGTTATTAATACATTTATAAGTGCAGAAATTGTACGTATTCATTGAATTTACACTGAAAACGATTTGAATCCTCACTGTCTCCCTTGCTCGTTGAGACAGAAGCCAGTGGGACAAAAGGATCTATTTCCAGGACAACACATTTATCTAATCTCAGATGTTTTACTTTGAAACCATATGTAATATTTACTTTTCAGTTGTTTTTCTCTGGAATGCTTTTACCTCACTTAGGCAAAAAGAATTCAGACTTAAGGCTTCCATGGGAAGTAGATACCACTGGATTGGATTCTAGACAGTGAAGTGCTCTGTGTCTCTGGTTTGGCACAGGATGGTGAAAATTGTTGAACTGCAGCATTGCAGACACAGTGCCAGCCTAATGGCTAGATGCCAAGATCGCTATTTGGCAACCAGAGGCCAGACAAGCAGCTGGTTATTGCAGTAAATCTGAGCAACATACTTGGGGCCAGGCCTCTGGTGCCAGATCCTCCAATCCAGTTAGCTGAATGCCTCAGACTGTTTCTGGCTGTGTTCCCCTCTCACCTTGCAGCGGGCTTTGCCCTGGCAAGGGTAGTCTCCAGCAGGTTGTCTTGCCTAGGTCTGAGCAGTGGCATCTGGCTGGAGTAGGATGCTAACAGACCACCTAATGCTAAGGGAATACTTGGCAGCTGGGGCTGACTCTCTGGGGGCCTGACCAGAGCAGGCTAGCAGCAGAGGCTGACTGGAAGAGGGCGCAATCAATGTGAGCTGCTGGCATTCCTCTCTAGCCAGGGGCAAAGGAGTGACAGCCTGCTGGCATCTGCATTTGGCCCTGCTGGCCTCTATTTTGTGCTGTTCTTTGTGAAAAGCACTAAGCCTGAGGAGCCTGGTGTGCAACCTTGTCAAGAGGAAATGAGCAGGAGGAGGTGAGGGAAGAGAAACTGGCCAAGCAGTTGTAGCCATAGTCAGTAAGTGTAACGCCATAAGCATTGGGCAGGCAGAGATTTACTAAATTTCCTGTTTCAAAACTGGAAAAAAATTCCCTCCCTAGGCATTTTAAGGCTCCTTTACTGCCAGAACTTCTGGACCTTGAGAATAATTTGATGTTAGGCTTTTGGGAGGGGGAGCAGAGCTTTTCTGGAGGCCAGAGCTCCTTGGAGTTGTTGCCCTCCTGGGGTTTGGCGCCATCTGCAAGTTTGCTGCAGGCTGCTGATGAATTTAAACTGGGTTAGCAGGAGTTGAGCACAGCATGTTTGGAAAGCACTCATCCCTCTTCTTTTGTCGGGGTGGGAGTGAGGAGAAGGGACTCTGGCATGATTATTTTCCCACTGTTCTTTAAAAGGCACCATAAAACCATTTTCAGCATTGTGCCCTCAGAGTTGATTCCCTGGAACTTAGAGAGCTATTCAGAAGGGTTCAGAATGAAGCCTGACAATTTGAACATAGCCACCGGGTAATTCTCAGCATCTTTCAAAGGATGCCTGTAATTTCTCCTGGGGAAAGTTGAAATACACTACAATGGTGGATCTATTAAAAATGTTGGCACAAAGGAACAAGAACCCTATTGTCTTCAATTGCTGGAATTCCCGCCTCACCACACGGAACAAGTACCAACAGGACGCTTTCTATGAAACATATCTTTGATTCTTAGTATGGGATCACTTTTCAGAACGAGACTCATAGCTGACATGCTTATCACTTACTGGAGATGAAGAAAATAGAATGAGAATATAGTTTCAATGTTATACTTAAATTATACAATTTTTTGCTTGCTTCTTTTGATCAGGTGAACTGACATTTGTTGACTTATGGTCATTTATCCAAGAAACCTTATTATTGTAATGGGCCATGTACTACAAACAAACCTCAGGATGTAGGGGTCACAGAGAAAGCCGACACACACATAGTGTTAGGAACAATCAACTAGTAGAGTACTCAGTATCTTACTTAAATTAATTTCACAGCATTAGACCTGAGATCTAATGTTATGATGCATTTCTATTGTTAAAATAACACATTGGCCTTTGACATATTGACTCATGAAGTCATAGCTGGATAATTTGTGTTTGAACCTTCATTTACTCCATACCTCTCCCTTTCTGAATATAGCTTCATACCTAAGAAGTTCACATACATTAATTAATGTACTCTATGTTCACTCTTTTAATTTTGTCTGAATCATTTGGCACAACATGAATTAACATTAACATTGCACTTTACTCTTATCTCAATTATGACTTTTCACTTTCACTCAATTATGAGATTTTTCACTCTAGTTCATTTTCATCTATTCATTTCGTCTGCTAGAGTATCAGCACTCTGAAAGCAGGAATTACTCTCCTAACCATATGTGTACACCTAATAGTTTCAGTGAGACTAAATTGTATTATGAAGTGAAATTAACATCATTTACAGCAAGAAGTGCATTCCTTTCCAAATAAGTGTACAACTGATTCCTACTATTCACAGCAATTATTTTTATGAAGTTATGATGAACACTAAGGTAGCAAATATTGAACCAGAGCTCCTATGGGAAATACAGGATTAGGGTTTTGAAAGTCTCTGGCCACAACATTTTCATTAATCGATCAATGCATAATTTTGTTTTGTGTGTATTTTTGTTTAGAATACTATTTAATATACATTGCTAATTCATTAACATTGAACTGCTGACCAAAAGCACTATACTGACTCAACTAGGATTCTCTAAAACACTTATTTTCTATGTAAGATATGTTTTAGCTTTCTTGTTCCTGGTAGCACTATAGAGCACTTCAACACTACATTTGGAGATCATTTCTAAAGAGCAAAAATCATCCAAAACAAGATTCAATGAGAAAGGGCATCAAAGAGACCCTCCAAAAGGACATTGGTTATAATATGACAACTGAAACAAGAGTGAAAATCATCTTCATGTATCATCTCAGCAGGGAGTGCTCACATAAATGCCACACAGACTTCTTCCCACAATGCATACGGGTGCAAATAAATGCATGCTGGGAGTAATGATTTTGGACTTGCGTATAAAGTTGAGCAAATAGGCACATTCACAGATATTCAATGAATCATAAAGATCATCTGGATTCTATATCACTAATACACATTATGATTGTCACAATCTTAAGTAATCTAAACTGGGTGTGTTAGAGAACTTGGTTTACTTGGAATATTTATAAATAATAATTAAGAACTTCTCACTTGGGATACATTTTATTTTAAAATTGTGTGTTACTTCCAAGTATTTTTAATGTCTTACCTATTTCATTAAAAAAATAAGACAAATTAAAAACTTGTGCTTCTTAGGAGATACCCCAGTTACCCAAAAGCTTTCCTAATATTGATATTACTGCAGTATCATGCTCAAAATAAAGTATGGAATATACAAGGGCATGATCTGAATGCAAGTATCCACACAACAGATTTGCCACAGGAGCAATGAGCTTGACTTAAAATAGAATATTGATATACATGTATTATTGATGATAATTTACACTGGGGGACTTTCCTCTGCAATTTATCCAATCCTCTGAGTTTTATTGGGTATTTTATATGCATCTTTTTTATTCATCTTATGTGAGATTATGAATAATACCAGAAAGATGTATTCATTAACACTCATAGAAAAGTAATGACCATTTTCACAGTAATAGAATTTTTTCTAATAGGGAAAACTATGTATTATTCTTTCAAGATATTATTCAAATAAGTGTGTATATAAAAGTATTTGAAGAATCTCAAAAAATAAAACTTGCTTATCTTTAATAAATATATTCAATTAAAGAATCAAGTGTGCATGTGAAGATGTTATGAGAAATATATGATAATTTATAAGTCCTGGTAGTACAAGAATGAAGGAAAGCATAGCACAGGGTTTAAACAGCTATATTAATAACTTTCATACAAGGATAATTCTCATAAAATACTATGATAAAGAGATAATAAAGGTGGCAAAATCTGAAAAATATTTTTGAAATGATTACTGCATAAATTGCATAATGACGAAGCACCGGGAAACATGAACAATTTGAAGAGTGGAAAGCATGGGACCTATCTCAGAGTCACACCTCAGTCAGGAAAAACTGCATCCAAGGCAAATGGCATGAGGTGGCACAGACCTAGATTTTGTCACTCAAATCAATAGTCTGCTGACATCTTTGACTCATGTTTTTCTCCATCTTCATAGACAATCAGTGACCAAGTCAATCTCCTAGATTTTGTCTGAGTTTGTCTGTCCTTTGTTCTTTGCTACTCTCATGAAGGTTCCTGCCATCTCTTACTGCAAAGGACTCTTGACAGTTCTCCTACCCTCTAAGAAAGCCCTTCAATCTGTTTTCCTTAATGCAGAATGAAAAGCAGCTTCCTGTTATGTCTATCACAAAATGCCACCTTTTAGCTCAGAGCCCTTCAAGGTTCTCACAGGTCTTGTATGTTTTAAAGACCATCCCAAATCAGGTAGATTCCCTACTTCCTTCTCTAACCTCAACTCTTACCATTTTTAATTTTTCACTTTCTGTATCAACAATAAGAAATGCCCTGTAAGTCCTTGTGATTGCTATGCTGTCTTTTGCCTGATGTCCTCTTCCACAAGCTCTCCAGTTGGGTAACTATTTTTTACCTATTCAGATATCTACTCACATGTCAGTACCTCTAAGAAGTCCTTCCTAATTTCAGTCTTATTGGATCAGATGGCTATCTGAGGTTTTCAAATGGCATCATGTGCTTCAACCATGTAGAATTAATCCAAAGTGTATTAAAATTACAATGAACAATGTAACAGCAATTAGGAGATCTTGTTCTGACTCCTCTACCTTTAAAAATTTAAGCTGACTCTCTACTGAGTTGCTGCTGGCATGAGTTAATCAGAATTTGATAGTTGTTCATATCTGCACATAGGTGTGTAATTAGTGCTTTATTATATATGAAGGGCAATTTCCAGAGTCCAACACATATCATTTTTATTAATTATCATTCGGAAGAAAATTGGTAAAGTTAGTTTGCTCACCCTCTTCCCCATAATTTTATAATCCAATAGCAGATATTATTGTGACGTATTATTAGAGATGTGACTCCTATCAGTAGTATCATTAGGTATAGCTTTATAAGGATTCAAAAACCCAGTATGTGTTCTCTTTTTGTTTCACTAACAGCTGAACAATTGAACAAGCATGTAAAAACATTAAGATGGCATTGTTAATTATGTACCTGTTCAGTATACCAAAAAGGCAAATTATGCACTTCTTATGAACCGTCTTGTATTACCTGGGCTTAGGTGCTTATTACAAGAAACACTTATTCATTCAACTGTGTTTAAGCCTGCTTGATTGGTGCCTGGCATAAAAACTGATTTAGGGCAAAGTTCCATCTCTTGAGTACCTAAGAACTGAGTAGGTGGACAAAAAGAAAGGAATAATCCTAGTAATGTGTGATATGTGCACAATTCCTAACTTAAAATATCTTCACCTTAAATGGATTTCTGTATTACAAGTCCTTTTGGTAGGTACAGAAGACAATTTAGACCACAAATGTGTTAATGTGAAGCAAGAATCCTTATTTAAGGGAACCCTAGATTCCTGCCATTAAAGTGGGCATTGAAACACATTTAGTACACATTATTTTGTAAAGCTTGAGTTTATATCCAAAACCCAAGTGCTAAGTAGTCCACTGACTCAGCCTGAGCATATCTAGTAAGACCTTTCCCCCACATCCTGATGTATTTCATGTTACCATTGATCCACACATGTTTATGACGTCTTTTCTTGTAATGAGTCAAAATAGATCTTCGCCATACAAACACAGCTAGGTTTTTAGCTTGAAAGCCTTGAAAACACAAGATGCTTGTCACTGACCTTTGTTCTGTCTCTAGGCTAAATAAAATTGGTCCACCATTGGTGGATGGTGTGTTCACCATCGCGACGCCTCTTCAGAATATACACAAAGAAAGGGAGTGTTTCAGTGGTCAGTTGTAGACCAGTGAGTGATGAGTCCAGTGGGTGAGATATATAACAGAATGAAATACAAAATGCCAGTCTGGTTTACACAAGAACAGCATCAGTCCTTTTACAGGAGAGGTCTGTTTTGGGTGTGTGTTCATTTCTGTATTTCTATGTATACTGATTCCTAACATAAAACTTATTTCTGAACATGATAAATAAGGATTTAAACAAAATAAAGTAAATTAAAATAAATTGCCACAGACATATTCCCACACCAAAAAAACAAAAAAAAATTCATTAAATTTAAATAAGTGTTTCTAGAACATACTGTGCATGAGACTCACCTGGATTGTTTGTAATAAATCAGTTTGTGTATCACATTCACCTAGCTTCTTTCTCTGGGTTCTGATTCAGAGTATATGGCTGAGGGGTGAGGGTGTCTGTGAAGTGTGTGATCTGCTGATCCTGATCTGCGGGGTCTATTCTAAGCCCCACTAACATACGTGATACTTGAATGGCTCCCCGAGTGCTGACTGGGGATGCAGGTGTCAGTCTTCGTTGTAAATTTTCGGTAATGTCACATTTAGTTAAAAAAATTAGTCAACAATGCTTAGCTTCCTTTTTAATTCCAGCTAAGTAGAAGTACAGATTTTGATCATTTCCCTCACACTCAACATTGGAGATGATTGGAGACAAGAATGTTGCTGGAGGGGAACAAAGATACAAATAAGAAGAAATTTCGAAGAACAGCATTGGAGTTACTCACTTGTATTTGTTGTATTTGTTGATGTCAGGGACAGTTCTAACTATTTTATTTTTCTAAGATGTGTTCCCTGAATGCTCTTTAATTAATTTTCTGAAGAACTTAAACTCAGTAGTCTGTTTTTCTTTCACTATCTCGCCATCAGTTCCATCTAACTTTTCTAGTTCAAAGTTGACATTCTGTAATAGAAAACTACAGTGCAAGGTAATCTGGAAATTGTGCTTACTTTTGACAACTTGACCATTCAAGCCCCAAGTCCTGTCCTTATTTTCTCATTTTCTCTTGTTTTACTTGTCTTCTCATTATGTGGTTGTTGTTTTATCTATTGTTCAGTTTTCTCCTCTTACTCCTTTCTTGCATATCTTATTTTGTCATAGACTCATTGGAAGAGTGGCTGTAAGAACTTGTTTATTGTATAATACCTTGTGGTTTGAGAGATTTCCCCACATTTGTAAGATGTCTTCTCTTTCAGAGTCTTATGTCTTGAGGTGATAGCCTGTTTTTCTTTATTCTTATTCCTGATATCTAGAAGTTTGCTTGACTTTACCCCTTCATGTCATCATAGCCCTTCCTGTGCTATAGTCCCTCTCTTCAGAAATCTTTAATATGCAGACAACAAATAAATGCCACTTAGATTAACACAATACCAAAAGTGTTCACAGACTAATAAGAATTGCAGAAAGAATCTGTGATATACATAGGCTGTGAAGGCCTACATCTTGGTAATACTACAAGATTTATTGAGTTAAACTCTTAAAAATATATATATATAAGAGTAAAAAAAGAATATGTATATATTATATACAAAATAATTATTTTCCATTGTTTTGGAGTAAAGCAAAAGGAAACTTAAACCTGGAAGAAAACTGTAAACTTGAGTTCAAACCTGTCACTTGTTAGCCTTGTGAGTTTGGGGCAAGTTATTTAATTTTCTGAATATGTATTTTATTATCTTTAAACTTTAATGTGATTCAGTAATTTTAGCACGTGATAAAACATAAATAATTACATTTGTGGGAGGTTCTATCTTAGCACTGTTCATTTGGTTCCTGAATTACGGTTTCATTTGATAGGTTACACCCACTTCTCTACAGAACTTTCTCAGTAGTGTTAGCATCAGCCTCCAGTCGTATGCCTCCTTCGAGGAGAAGCTATCTTCCGTCTGTGCTCTTTATTCTGCACACCTGCTGTCAATTCCAAATATTTAATGATAAAAATCATTA
Source organism: Cuniculus paca (assembly GCA_004365215.1). Classification (NCBI taxonomy): domain Eukaryota; kingdom Metazoa; phylum Chordata; class Mammalia; order Rodentia; family Cuniculidae; genus Cuniculus; species Cuniculus paca. Next base: position 36,405 of record RJWT010001571.1, read on the forward strand.
AAATCACGACGATCATTAAATTTGGCTATTTTCTTACCTGTGCACTATTATGTACCAACTCCTAATTGCATGATGTATCATATTCTCATTTATTTCTGTTGTCCATTTATTAAGCTTTCTGGGCCGTCTAGGCCAAATTGTTGGCAGCTGCCTGGCTTTCGATTTAGAGTTTTTCTGTTTTCTCAGTTGCTTCTTAAATGTCACTGCTGGAATAATGCCACCCACTGTCTGCTTTTCCCAATGTTACCCAACTCTTAAAATGGATGCTACACTTATCCAGTTTTTTATTTTTCCTACATTATCTATAATGTTTTTAAAGCATGCCAAAATGTATATTCATAGGTTGCTCCCCCAACTGAGTTACTGAGAATAACTCCATAAACTTAGGAGGATAGATTTTGCGAATTAGAGCTCTTTAATTACTCTTCAATTATTACTTTGGCTTAATTGTCATGAATTAAGAAAACTAAGCCCAGAATTGAAAAATTAAATCTTCAGATAGCTACAGTTTTTAGACATAGTTATGAATTCAAAAAAATTTATTGAGTGATTATTACATGACTGATGCTATGTTAGCAGCTGGGAAATTATGAGGATGGCTTTATGAAATTTTAAGTCTAATAAAGGGAAATGATACTAAATCTGTGGAAGCATAGTGCAAGATATTATGAGAAGAGAATATATGTTAAAGAGGTCTGATTTAGTGGGAGAAGAAAGGACCCCTCAGGGAAAGGTTTCCATGACAAAGTATTTAGGAACTATGTGTCTGTGAGCTTCTGTGCAGTGCCATCACATATTTGTTAGTAAAGAAAAATGGTGAATTTGCCCCCATAGAGTCCTACCCTGCTGGAAAATACCTTTCAAATGTTTGGCTTAAATATATTTGAATTTTTAGTTTTTGAAATAGTTGGGACATTTGTGTTAAAATTCAGGGTTGTGTGTGCGGTTCATGCTTCATGAACTCTTCTCAGAGCTGGAAGCACCCCCAACCTCACTGCACACTTCCCACAATGTTCATGCCTGGACATTGACAAAACTGCTCTTAGGGTCCTTTGATTATATAAACACAGCAGAGCCACTTGTCAAAATATCACGCTTTCAGGATAATATTTGTGATAGGTAAAAAAAAAGTAGAATAAAAGTGGAAAGCTCATCACTCAAAGAGAGAGGTTCTAAAGTATTATTTTCAGTTCTATCAGCTGGAAGGTTTAGCGCTAGTTCAGGTTGAGATACAAGCAATGGACATCCTCTTTGCTTAAAACTTCTCTAGGCATTCAGTGCTGTCTGTATTTCTCCCTCCTTTATTTCTTAACCTAATTCCATTTTATACAGTCTATTAAACTAACATATGAAATTTCAACAAACAGCATAAGAAAATAAAGTCTTATCTCATTGTTTTATCTATTCTTGGATGATTGGATGTGGCCTCACTGCATTCCACATTTCAAGGAACAAGGCAGGATTGACCACCATCCAGCTCCCCGCACTGGACAATAGAACATTTCTGCACAGTGCATAATTAAGGTCTTCAAAACTTTCAAGATATGTAGAGATCTTGTTTCTCCTTGGACACCTGCAGCACTTACATAACTTGTGTGAAAATTGATCATATTTAGTGAAAAGTCAGACTGACCATTACCCAGTGTTCTAAGGATTTCTAAAATATAAGAAAATTATGGATAAATCTGTGGTTGAAATCAGAAAGTATGGGAGATAGGGGTATGAGAAATAACGGTTCAGAAAGCCTGTCCTAAAGTTAGTAAATGGTCAAATGTAGGATGTTTATTTTGGTTCAAAATCATCAAAAGAGCCATTTGCTCAAAAATGCAGAAGTTACACTGTGGGCTCTCTCTCTGTCACTCTGTCTGTCTGTCTCTCTGCTTATCTCTGTCTCTGTCTCTCTTTCTCGCTCTCCCTTCTGCTACCACCAGCCTCCCCTTATATCACATATAAAATCTGAGTTTGAACACTCAAGGTTATTAACCAACTAGGGTTTTCAAATGTGTTGTTGAAGTCACAGATATTCTTCAGTTAGGCTAGACACAATTTATAACTATGACTTTCTCTTGTAATTCATTCATCCTATCTAGCTAGCTAGCTAGCTAGCTATCTACCATCTATCATCTATCATCTACCATCTATCTTTTGAATGGTACTTGTACTCAGCAGGTCCCAAAGGTACATTTGACTGGTTGACTGAGCTCTCTATGATGTCAGGTCCCACAAGTCTATTGATGAACTTTGAACATTATAGGTTGTAGGTCATTGATCAAAAAAAAAAATTTACAGATAGTTGCTACTTTCTCTGTAAAGCATTTGAGACTTGTCTTCTTCTGTTCACCCACATCATATCCCTAGCTTCAGCACAGATGTATCCGTGTCTGAATTTGTTCCCTCTTACAAGAAAGTAGCCTTTCATGCTTGGTTGAGGAGTCTGGTTCTTATACAGCAGGCTGTCTCATCTTATGTTTTTGAATTATAGCCACTCAGTACTGCTAATACTATGGTGGACTGATTTACTTTCAAGTCTGTGAGCCTGCATTAGTCAGTAAGCATTTTGGGGACAGAATTTATTTCTGATTCATCTCTATATCTGAAGGACAATGCTTGGAATATAGAAGATGCCAAATATGTAGTTATAAAATCATATACAGATAGTAAATAATAAGCATCAGAGTAATAAACATATTCATTTACCTTGCCTAGCTCAGTCTCATTTCTCTCAGAGAATACTGTGTCCACAGTAAATGATGATGGTCACACCAGGGGTTTCAAAGAGCAAAGGTAGAAAGTGTAAATTTGGATGATTCTTTTCCCCATGTTTTAAAAAGCCACAGCAGATATCATGTTGTATTGGTTACTTTCCCTTCGTTGGTGAGACAAACACCGGACACGAAGTGAAGCAAGGAAAGGTTTATTTAGCTTACAGTTTCTGGAGATTTCAGTCCATAATCAGCTGGCTCCAAGGCAGAGTGACATGGCACAGGGGCAACACCTCAAGGCAGCAGCCAGAGCAAAAGAGAGCGAAGTACAAGCCTGTTCTCTCCCCTCAAATTGTACACAGGCCACCCCCTCCACCAAAACCTTCAGGGTGGGTGTAACACTCACAAAATATCCTTGCCTTCCTTTGCACAGGATGAGGATATTTACAAAGTAAGAACCCTGGCTCCCTGCTGAGTCTCTCAGTTAAACTTCTAAACTTCTCAAGTTGACACAATGTATTAACCATAAGACATGTGAATAAAGGCATAAATGTCAAAGAATAGATTTATTGTTTTTAATTGTGCTGGCCTCTTGGTATAATGTTTGAGCATTAGTAAATAGGCAATATATTTAAATGACTATTTCTAACCTGAAAATACATATTTAGAGAACACTAAAGCACTTAAACAATTAATAATAGATAATTGATATGTTCCTACAGAAAAATGGTTTCTGTCATCTCTGGCCTATTGAGTGGTTTTTGTTTATCTTTTAAAAAGCTTACTGACTGGGGACAAATAGGAGGAAATGCACAATTCCTTTGAGATCTTTTTTTTTCCTGTATATTACTAAGCCCTCTAAGCTGGAGGACTTTCAGAACTATATATTTTGTATTTATAGTTTCAGGGATCTATATGTAAAAACTTTTAATTGGAATATTTTATGTAAAGTGTTAAAAATGGTGTTTGCAAAGACACAAAACTAGTATTTAGAGGATTTATTTTTTCAAAGCGATGAGTTCACCTTATATTCAGTTTTCAAATTTAAGTTTTCCCAAGTGTTCTTCTATACTGCAAATTGTAAAACTGTATGAAGTATTTCTTAAATTTGTGCTTTGTTGCTTTATTTTCTTTAATTTGTCCACATTTGAGTCTAGGAATATGATGGTGGGCTTGACTAGGAGAAAAAGACAGGTCATTCTGGTTTGCCCTGGGCCATCTAGACAACTGTATAAGCAGCAGGTCCTGGACGGAATGGGCTCATGACTTTTGAATTCTATTCAGGGATTGGTGTGGCTGTTCAGTGGGACCTCACTCACTGCCTGGAGCTGTTCCTTTGTGGTCAAAATTCAGTGTGAATGTCTCTTAAGAAATTGTTTTAATGAACTATAAAAATCAATAGTCTAAAGAGAAGAACATTTCTGACACACTAATTACACTCTTTTTTTTTTTTTTTTTTGCACAGTGATGCCAGTTAAAGACCATAGATATGTAAGCAACAGGAGGCACTCACTATTGAGCTGGCTGCTGAGTCACGGGGTGGCTGACAAACATGTACCTGGAAGCCAGCGATTTCTCCCTGAAAAGTCAAGTTTAACTCCCCGCACTTTCACGCTCTCCTCTCATGTGCCCTCTCCATCGACTTCCCAGAGTGCTTTACATTTGTAAAAATCATTTTTAATTCACAGTCTTTATTATTATTAATATTATTATTATTTGCTTTCTTTGGAAGATTAAATATTTAAAACTTTTTTAGAACCTACATTGCACAGCTTTTCAGTTCTTTTGAATTAAATTGCTCTTAATGAAACATCTGAAAACATGCACAAACACTGAACAAGCAGAGTTCTCCAAAATAATGATGCTATTGTTAAGTGATTGAATACTTGAGAGATTAATATCATAGTGTGATGGCATGTTGGTTAGTGCTAGCCATAATTTAACAGTAAAACCTACTTAAGAAGGCAAGAGGCTGAACGGCATGTCAGACATAAGACACCTACGCATAGTACTCAATGTGATAATAAATTAAACACTGTTTATATACAGACATGTTTGGCTTTTTTTTTTTAATCTGTGATTTAGGTAATAATTGCACTGTAATTTTAACTCTTCATGCCATTTAAATGTTTGCTTAATTGTTTTATTACCATTGTATTTACTGATACTAACACAGGGTGCCAGTGAAATTTGGCTGTGTCCTGAAGTCTTTATTTACATAAGACTAGCATTGATTTAGTCCTGATAACACATATCACATTTCCACTAGATTACTCTGAAATTGTTTGACTAAAGGCTATAGGGAAATTTTAGGCCAAGAGAAAATATATAATTAAATTTTTGAAGAGTTCTCACATTCTCTAAGCTAGCTTTTTTTTTTTGCTTGCATATTTTAAATAATTCCCCAGATGAGATCAAAGTACCTTTTACTCAAATTTTGGCACACCATGAAATGTCTACATGTATTAGAAATAGACTGCATGAACATATCAGCTGAAAATGGTACAAAATCTTTCAAAAGGAGAGAAAACAAGAACCTCGCAGTTCAAATGTATTTTTTAACTACTTTAGCGTTGGTAAAAACAGAGTTTAACTTTAAAAGTTATCTTGACTCTTAAAATTAATTTCTTCTAGCTTCTAGGGTTAATAAAGATGCATGGAATTTTCTGTTTGTGTACATGTGCATTATAAAATAGTGTGTTCAAACGGGGATGTGTGTATAAAATTCTTGGTGATTTTTTACTTAGTTTTGACTCTGATTTAGTAAGTCTGAATTAAGAGGCTCGAAGTGATGTCTATAACATTGTGGGTGTCATAGACCACACTTGCAACAGCAAGATCAATGAACATGAGAATTACACAGATAAAAATTTTTATAGGTAGAATCATTAAGATTCACTTGAAGAATTGAGGATCTATTTCTACTTTTTTGCAAAGTAGAAGAGTAAATAATAATTGGCCTCTTTGCCTATTAGCTAAAATTGAATCAGGGCATGCTACTCACACTTTTGTCTATTTTGTTTCTGGACATTAATGTGATCAGTTCTATGAATAGTACAGAAATGTATACGATAGTGGAAGTGACCTTAGAGTCATAAAAGATTCCATAAATTGGATTGCTTTCATTGATTAATTTATGGTTTTTAAGTGAATTTAATTGCCTTCCAGCAGTCTACATGCTAACTTGTTGATGTTCTTAAGATTTTTTATTTTCCAAAAAAGGAAGGGTGAGCCAGAAGATCTACATGTACTGTGACTTGTTGTGGCAGATCCCCCAGAAGGCTTGTGGTTTGATGGAACTTAACCATGTTTAGATAACTGCACACAATACCCTTATGTTACCTCTGGAACGACTCAGCATTATGTGAAGCCATTGCTTTTAGAACCTCTTAACCTTGTTTGGAATAATTTCAGAAGCTTATCTTGAGTATTGGTTAAATAACTGTAACTTTGTACGATGAACATTTAGACTTTCCCGTATAAAAAAAGTTCTATATTTTATGTGACATATGAGACATACTATCAAAATGAGGTAAATATTTACTTCATCTGCTATTTTTTTCTCTATGATAATACCAGAAAACTGTTTTATTTTTACTGTTAAGTATTTATTTAAATTATTTCAGTGATCTTTTAACTAGTTTATTTCATATGATGTCCATTTTCTAAGCTAAAAGAGACTTCTCTAGACCAAATATAAACTTCTTTGAATTGACCAAAACTTGTGCAGACAGAATTTCTAAGGAACGAGAGCTTGGAAACAAAGATGCTGTTTGGATAAAGTTATGTTTTAGTTGTTATTTTTGTCTAGTTGATTCAAAGACACACACAGACATATTTGCACTTGAGGTTTTCCTTCCAAATATGGTGAACTGTAAAGAGAAACCGTGGATACAACATCACAAATACCTCTCGCTTTTAAAAAATCACACCATACATTGGAACTAGGACACAACTCAGTAAAGTTGTACTTTAACATTTTCATAAATAGCAGAGAGGGGATAGGGATGTAGCTCAGCAGTAAAGCGCCTGCCTGGCAAACACAAGGTCCTGAGTTCAATTCCTGCTATAAATAAAATAAAATAAAATGCAGAGAGGGATACCTTAGAACTCCCTAATTTAAAACTGTCCTTGAGTTTTATTGTTATTTATTAATTCGTTAAACCTAAAAATAGTATCAAGAATAATGACATTTTAAATATTTTGGGGAATATTTTTATAAGAGCCTACAATAATAAACATTGACAAGGTTGTGATTAAACTATTATTTTGCTGGTAAGATCAGTATTTTGGGAAACCTGTGTTCTCTGTTATTCTGTAATCCCACTCCTGAACATATATCATAGGAAAACATTTGCACATTTGAATCTATGAAGAGATGTGAGAATATTGATAACATTGTAATAACAACAGCAAAAAATAAAAGGTATGTAGATAAGGCTAAGTGAAAAGATATAGGACATATGATAAATTGTGAATTATTTTTTGATGGACTTCTGCAATAGTCAAAATAACATAATCATCGAACCTTGCACCATTGTAGTTGAATTCATAATTTAAAATATTAAATGAAAAATAACTTACAGTAAAATTTTTAGACTGTAGTTGATTGAAATAAATGCTAACAAGGGCAAAACTAAGTGATATATGTATTATATATTATATATATTATGTATAATATAGTTATATAGTACAAGAATACAGAAAAACAAAAAAATATGTTCTAATAGAACATGAGGAAATACCTGCATATGGGGAAAGATGATATAGGAGAGTGGCATGCAGATACTTCACAACTACAAAAATTGAGTATTTCTTAAACTCTGTTTTGTGTATTTGTTTTAAACTGTTACAGTATTTACATATTTTAAATAAATTTCAGTTATTATATACTACGCGTGTTTAAATATGTCACACATTTGTGTGATTTAATATACAATTAATATATAAAAAGACATGTTTATATTAATTTGCAGTGTAATTATTAACAAATAAAATAAAAATATTTGGTTTAAAATAAACCAAAATTGAAAAAAATTCATGACTAAACTTTTGCTTGTGGAGTGTAATTAAGAAAATGTTGTTGAAAAACAATGCACATTTTGAATTTTTGAATGTATGTATTTAAAATGTAGTTTGACAGTAATTACTCTAAAATACTCAGCAGCCATTTATAATGAAATTGAAGTTTTTTAGTTTCTAAAATACCTTTCAATCTTCTAAAGACATGTTATTTCTCATAAATAATGAATGATTTTTCAGTGTATTATGATAGCTTTTAATATAGGTAGTAATTTCTCAAACAAGATTACACCTAGTCATTAAGTGATCCCACTATAGAGGCCAAAGAAAAAGGCTATTCTGTAAACAAACACACACCCATACAACCCCTCACACACTCCGCACCCCTCACACAGAAATTTTCATGCTTTCGGTTTTCATTGAGAAACAGGTAACTGCCAGGGATATAGCTCAGTGGCATAAGTGCCTACCTGGCAAGTGCAAGGTCTTAAGTTCATTTCCTGGTACCAAAAAACAAAAAGAAAAAATAAAAAAGTACAAGAAACAAGTTTGTTTTTCAGAAAAAAGTAACAAATATTAATCAAAAGATAATTATGGCAATCATAAGTGGGTCAATGGACCTTTACATTGGTGGGTGTATCTGCCAATTGCTTTATCATTTGAAATTTCTTGGCGTGATAAAATACTTGGAATGATGGACTATAGTTTGGATCTGGAACATCCCTCAAAAGGTCCAGGTAATAAAGGCTTGGTCTGCAACCTGTGGTGCTTTCAGGAGGTGGTGAACCTGTAGGAGAGGGATATACTCTTGAAGGCTATATTGTGACTGTGGTCTTTTCTTGTCACTTTCCTTGCTTCCTAGCCGCAATGTGGCAAGCAGTTTTCTCCACCATATGTTTCATGTCACGATGCACTGCTTGAAGTCAGGCCCAAAGCTAATGGGGCAAGTCAACTGTAGACTGGACGCACTGAAACTTTGAACCGAAGTCTTCCCTACTTTGATATTGTCTGTTTTAGGCTTTTTGTCATAGAGGCAAAAAACTGACTACAACAGGATGGTGCCCTCAAAATTCAAAAAGGCAGTAGAAACAAATTTAAGGAGTTGTCACCTGTATGTTTCTGAGAACATTCTTTAGTATTTAGTAGTGGTTCACAGTCAATAAAAATAAGCAAATAAAAATACAACACATGATGATAATGGTAAAATATTCCCTTGTGTGTCAATTAGAAACCACCTGTTAAAAAACATTACTTACTTCCCACCTGCCTGTTTACATGTATGGCTTATCCTGCTAAAATTTTCTAATAATACTAACAGAATTTTTATAATATTCACATTGCCTTTGGTATTGTTTACACTTAAAGTCATTTAGAAATTTATTTAAAGTATTAGTACTAGATACAAAATTTTTTATTTTGAACAACTACAATTGTGCAAAACACAAAGACAAAAACCATACAGAAAGGACAGTTAGCCAACAGCAAGTCTTCTATGTGATTATCATTAATTTCTGAAGTTCTATTTTTATGTGTTATTTTGCAAAATATGTTCCTTTTAGTAGATAAGGTAGTCAACATAATTTATTGTCAGCAAATATAATATCAGGTGAGGAGTTCTCTGAAGACAGTTAAGCAGAGTTCAGTTTTAGAGGCATGGAGTGTAGCTTTTCATTGCATACAGTTTTAACACAAGTAAAACTAATTATGTCCCTATGGCATATGAAAAGTGCATACTACCTAAACATAACCATTTTATCTTGGCTTCCCTATCGCTAACATTAATATAAGTAAACTAGTGTTCAATTTATGGGAAGAATATATTGCATCTTTTTGATGGGTGAATTCCCTTGTGTATTACACATGTATGCTCACACCACAATTAAACCAATGATCATCCAATTGGGAAAAATGACAGAGTTTTGCAGAAAATCCATCTAACAACAAAAACCACGCTTATTTAAAAGAAATGATATATGCGTTGATATTCAGGGAGTATGTAATTTACTCACAACTAATATTTTCAATGCTGTAATTAATTTTCTATGGGACGGACTTAAATTTGATCTTAGTTACTATCTTTGATATGGTGAGAAGTATCTATACATTAAAATCTAATATACTGGCTGACAGTTTTTCTCTTCCCTAGTTTTTACCTGTGTTTATATATTTATTTTTTATTCAACCTCTGTCAAATGGTTCTAAATTCAAAACTTTAGGTAACTTTTATGTAACTCAGTAAAATTCCCTGGAAGAAGGGTGGATCAGAAGCATTTCTTCTCCTGATCTGTGTACTCTTCATCATTGTCAAAAAAAGTTAGTCTCTGCTATCAGTGCTGTTTTTGTTTTGTTTTATTTTTTTGTTTTCTGTTTTGAAAAATACCCATAGAAAAATACACTAATAATCAGTGTACAGTGTGGTACATGCCACCCCTCATGTTATCTCTAAATAGTAATCTCTAGTAAATAACTAACATAGTAATCAAATTTGTTTATATTTAGGGGATCTCATTGTGGACAGATAGCAGTAGAGACTAGAATGGAAACAGCATAGTGTCTCCCTTGTCATATATAGTATAAATAAGATGAAAAAGGCAGAGTCAAGGACTAGAGAACTATTAAAAGATAAAAATATTCTTAGATTTTTCACTGAGATGATCCCAGCTGAGCAAAGTAATACATAGGATAATGAAGAGTTCATTATGGTGTGAATAGTCTTTTTAATGAACTCTTAAGGCACAATTAAATACAAAACACATGAAGAATAATTAATCAAGAACAATGAATTTGTCAGTAAGTGATTATCTTTAATAAATTTCTTATTTTCCTTCAGTACCACACTTAAAAACAGCTGGTCTTATCTTTCCTGGAGGAACAATA
>RJWT010001572.1:0-46928 GCA_004365215.1 Cuniculus paca
TCATGAGTTCGATCCTCCATACAAAAAAAAAAAAAAAAAAATCCACAAAACAGTTCATCCTTCCAATGCAGTCATCCCTACTTCCTGACACTTCTTCCTCAGGGTTACCCTGGCAACCATTCTATTTCAAGTTCTAACACCTGTCCTCTGGATCCCGGAAGCTGTCTCCAGGATACTCTGTCATCCTTCTCCCCTCAGACATCTGGAAGACACAGGGACATGGCACAGTGGCTCCAGACCTCAGGGCAGGATCTCAACCACTCAACTGGGTACATGTGGCCCCATTCTGTCAAGTGACTTCTAAGGGCCTGGATATGCCAATTCCTGTGAACCACAACTTACTGCTCATCTCTCCACCTCCAGCACCTAGAACCACCATTTCTAGTTCCTTAGCTACTCCATCAATATCTGTTGTTCTAGAAAGTAAAAAGATCACAAGAGCCACTCTTTCTCACTATTCCTCTAAGATCGCTGTCTTAAGGGGTCTCTTTATATACTACAGACCTATCATGGACAATATATATTGTCCTATACAGTACTGATTGGCATGATTTATTCACAATCATTTACCTCATCTCCTTGAGTGACAACTCAAATTCGTTGAGCAGCTTGCTGAGGCTACCAATATAGCCTTTATTGACAGACTATAAAAAGCTAACTGTATCCCTGAGAATCAAACCTGTGCTCTAGATCTCTTACACAGTCAGCTCAAATCAATTGTCCTACCCCCAGAAATACTCAAAAATTAAAATGGGGTAGAGAAATGGGGAAAAAAACCAAATTATATCATGTACAGGTACAAATTCTCTGTGATGAATGTGACTGTTATGCATATCTAAAATGTGCCAATAAAATGTGATTGAAGAAAAAAAAATAATTTTTTTTTTTGGTGGCACCAGGGATCGAACTCACCACCTTGGCCCTTGCCAAGCAAGCACTTACACCACTGAGCTAAATTCCCAGCCCTTTAAACAATAATTTTTTAAAAAAGAATTAAAATGGAAGTGGGGCTACAGCTCAGTGAGAGTGCTTGCCTAGCATGAGCAAGGCCCCCAGAGTTTGAATCCCACCCCCAAAAAATGAATGAATGAAATACAAATAAAACACAGTACATGAACATTAGTATGTGGTTTTCTAATAGTCCTTCTAAGATAAAGGTCTTCAAATGGGCTGATACCTAAGTAGCACCTGCTATGCCATTTCACTCTTGCCATTTAAAAAGAATCAATTACATCTTCAAACTGTTTACAGAGGAGTTGTATAGGGCCCTAGGATAGGGAGATGAATGAGTGACAGTGCCTGCCCTCAAGAGGCTCACATTTATTGAAGAGAAAAACAAGCAAATAAATCCTTACTGGATGGTATGACAAGCATGAAAACCTAAGCAAGCACAACTGTTATTACAACACACACCTGGCCAAATATTAATCTACTGCTTTCTCTCATCTAACCTGTAACTCCACATCATGAATGGCCATTCTCAGCTTCAAGGCCACACTAAGTTGATTGTGTGTGGAGTAATTTACTATACTTCATCACAAGGGCCCCTCTCCACTCCATATTTATGATGTGAGTACCTTTGGCAGCATAGGAAAGAAACTGCCATCATAACACAAGGTAATCACTAGGGCAAGTACTGGAACAAGGTTCATCATTTACACTCCTCCCTGCTCTCACTGACTTCCACATGCCTATGTCTGCCACTCAAGTATCTCCTGATGACTGGCTGTTACACACAGTTACTGTCAATGAGGATAATGTTGGAGGACTATTCAACTCAGAAGCAAGCCACAAATAGAGTTAGAGGAATGAACAAGGGACAAAGAGAACCCAGGCCTGGCACAGAGCCTCTGGGAGGCTGAGGCAGGAGGATCTCAAGTTCGAGCCCAGCCTGAAGAAAGAAAGTGCATGGGGGCTGGGGGTATAGTTCAGTAGTAGAGTACATGCTAATACACAAGGCCTTGGGCTTAATCTCCAGCACCAAACAAAAACAACTTTGGAAGACTGTGTCTCAAAAAATAACTGGGCTGGGGATGTAGCTCAGTGCAAACACTCAGAGTTTAAACCCCAGGACACCTTCCCCTCAAAAAAAGGAACAAAGAAAAAGTCTATGGGAATGCTGAGATAGGAGGGGCTTCAAAAGAAAATGACCTGAATACCAGTGGCCAGGGAAAGTTGAGGGAAAGTGTCAATAATAACATTGGTCTTTATCCCTGGAAAGGGTCAGAAGAAAGTCCATGGAGGCTGAGGGTACAGTTCGGTAGTAGAGTACATGCTAACATATGAGGCTTTAGGGTTAATCCCTGGCACCAAAAACAAGCATATTCATATCTGCAAGTTTTCATGATACAAAAGTCAAGTGTGAAGGGACGGGTACTATTTCATGTTGTAAGACAACTTTGTTGGAAAGCTATACCTCTTCCCATTCAATATCAAGAAATAGCAGGTAGCTGTAGTTTTAAAATCAAGGATTAGCACAGCTGCAATTAAACTTTCAAATTAGTTTAACATAAGTTTATTTACTTACAACTTTTTGTGTCATTTTCCAGATAACATGCTATTCAAAACATTCTAAATCTTGGTCCATCTAAAGTAGGTTTACTTTTTGAGGGATTTTTTTCTAGTATAAATTATTATTAGATAAAATTGATCCATAAATTTTTTTGTTTAAAAAAATGTAAATATAGTATAATGTTAAATATGCTTCTGTAAACTACACACAGCTCCAGTTGCCAACGTAAGCTCTGCTTACCCCTCCTCTCTTCCTCTATTTGAGAATTACTGATCTAGAGAGGACATTCAGCCTGTGTGTAAATGACACAATTAAGTCAGCAATGAACCACGTTTATTAGGCAAACACATGCACAAGCCTCATGGGGAGGAAGTGACCTGTACAGGTAGCTGGCAGGAGGCCAGGCCTACCTGAGCATCTGTTTTTTGTGATTTTCCACTTCCTGGAGTAGAAGCTGTTTCTCCGACTCTTTGTCTTGCTCCTTAGCCAACTGCTCAAGCTCCTTTGAGGAGAAAATAGCTCTATGTTAAAATGATTTTAAAAGCCAATATGAAAACAGAAAAGCACTTCTATTTCTAGCAAGGGCACACAGCTACATTTGAAGTACCCTTTTAAAACAGGACACTCAGGAATGCTAAGTAATATATAACACATATCCTTTTAAATACATAGCTCAGTTTGCAGCAGGTGAGGAAAATTCCTAGGCCCAAAAGGCAGAAGGGAATTAAAACCCACAGTGGTCAGCCTGTGAGTAATGCATGGATACCCTGGAGTAGGAGGTACTGTTCCTATCATCTCAGGTATGCCTGAAATAAAAAGAAAGTAAGTTACAAAATATTAGCCCACTGATCCCATACTTAGATATCATGGGAATATCAAACAACCATGTTTCCAAATGTTCTTTCTTCACCTGTAACCCCAGCACTGGGGAGACTGAAACAAGAGGATCGCAGCAAGTTCGAGGGCAGCCTGGGCTACACAGAATTCAAGGCCAGCCTGAACTCCATAGTAAGATCTTGTCTCAAAACAAACAAAAGTAAAAACTCTGTCAATTTTTGTACTTATTTCATCATAGATCAGTTAACAACAGTTTGAGGGTTTTCAAAGGTCATGTAGAGCGGAAAAATGAAGCTTCAAGCCAACTGAGGCTGAGAATTGGAAGTAAGAACACCAAAAATCTAGGAACTATAAAAGGTTACACCCTCAGGAAAAAGGTCTAGGAAAATGTCCATCCACCAGCAGAGTGAAAACATGGGCACTTGTCTATTTTAAAGATAAAAATACTGCCTGAGAATTTATAATTAAGAAGATTCCTTGACACTGACGCAAAGTTCAAATTTATTTTCCTTGAGTAGCTCAGAAGCCCCATGAAGAGAAATTTACATAAAAAGTTTCCCTAGGCTTGTGATAATCCCAGAAGACCTGGCAGAAGCAATATGAAAACCCCCAAGCAATATGAAGGACCTGCTCTGGACTCAGGCTACACAAAGTGTCACAGGAAGGCCTGGGATCAGTGTTCACAGAGCTCCAAAATAGCCAAACAGCAGAGAAACAACCTACCATGAAAAGGGACAGCAGATGTGACAACCAATAGTATTAGGCCCCAAAGAACTTCAGATTATGGAACCATCAAGCACACTTGAGGTGCAAGTCTCTTCATGTATTTTTGTGTACAAATTAAACAAGTTCCAGTTTCAATCAAGCCACTTATCCAAAATATAAATATATTACCTCATTTAGATATTTATTTTTATACAAATGTGTGTGTGCTGGTTTGGAACAAGTAGGTGTATCTGCATCTCAATAACTCAAAAATTACTTCAAATTTACCCCTGCTAAATATTGCTAAGGCAAAGAAAAGGCATTAACTGTGAATTGGAAAGTTTTTACAAATGTCATCAGTTATTTGCATAATTTTTTTTTTTCAGCACTAGGGATCGAACTCACAAGTTCACACTTGCCAGGCAGGCACTTAGGCCACTGAGCTAAATCCCCAGCCCTTGCATAATTATTTTTTAAAAATCTAATTTCCCTACTAGAATGCAAGTTCACTGAAAGTAGAACTGTACCTAGGGTTATTCACTATATTTATTCCTTATGCCTGGCACACACCAGGCACTGAATCATCGAAGGGAAAAATAGATCCCCAGGATGAAGCAGGGATGGAAGGAGGAAAGGAAGGAAAAATGCACAATTTCCTCATGAAAGGCTTCCTGGAAGTTCTGATGCAGAGAACCAGCACTAGTTCTGCATAAAAGAGAGGGGATAGAATAATTCTCAAATTCCAGTTTGAGACCTATATGACCAAAGACAGACACACATAGTCATAGATATTTACATACAGTTGACGTCCAATAATGATTATGTGTAGAACAGCACACTTTGATATGGGGCCAATTATGTTCCAGTATCACACAATCTTGTGATAAATACACAAAAGATATTCATATATGAGAGCTAAAAAACATCCAAGAGAAATCTTGTATATATTTCCAGGTATAATGAGAGTATGTAAATACTTAGGAAATGCAGGTAAGAAGTGGGATGGGAGCTGAGCGTGGCTGGACACATCTGTAATCCCAGCTACTCCAAAGCATGAGGCAGAAGGATGGCAAATTCAAACACAGCCTGGACAACTTAGCAAGACTGTCCTGAAAATAAAAATTTTTTTAGAACTTAGTGGTGGAGTGCTTGCCTAGAACAAGTAAGGTCCTGGAATCAATTCAGTAACATACATGCACAAAAAACACCAGGGGTACAGCTCAGCAGCACAGCACCTGACTGGCAAGCAGAAGTTCGTGAGTTCGATTTCCAGTACCAAAAAGGAAAAACAAAGAACTGGGACGGAGTCATTCATTCACTGACCATGTGCTCAGCACCTTGCTAGATGCCAGCCACACACGTGTGTTCAAGGAGCTAGTGTAGTCAGAGGCAGGGAGCATAAAAATATGCAAATGTAACAGTGAAGTAATTTAAGTTAGTGAAGGAAATAAACATTAGGCAAGCATATAAGTAAATGGAAGGAAATACTTATGCTGAAGGTGATGTGCATAACTGAAGAGTTTAAGTCATGCTGAGTTGAAGAAAGGCTTTTCAAAAACTAAATTTAGTTTTTAGTTTTTTTGAAAAAAATTTTATTAGTATATGTTTGCAGTACATAATAATTACATTCATCGTGAGGAGTTGGTACATGTACATAACACATATAAATTAGTTTGAAAAAGGAAAAATTGGAAACAGTTCAAATAAATGCCCTTTGATAAAGTAATAGTTACAAAACTGATGGCTAGAAGCCAGGCATGGTGGTGCCATGCTTGTAATCTCAGCACTCAGGAGGCTGAGGCAAGAGGATCATTGTAAGTTCAAGGACAGCCTGGGCTACAAAGTGAGTTCAAGACCAGCCTGAACTGCACAAAGACAGTTCTCAAAAAGACAAAAACAAGAAAACCTGATGGCTATACAAAAAGAGTGAGGAAGGTCTCTGGGTACTGATATGCAAAGTCTTTCAATATACATTGTTAAGTTTTGAAAAGCAGTATTATAGTATGCTAACTTTTAGATAAGAAATGGGGAAGAAATAAGGAAATACATTTGTATTTTTTAATATTTGAGTACAGAAACTCTGGAAAAATACAGTTACATATAAAAGTGATTAGCTGTTTGGAGGAGGGGAACAGAGAACAAGAAGGAGCACACTAAGACTTTTCACGTATGCTAATATTTGTGTACACACACACACATATAAAACATGACATGTTAAAATAACACTCTGTCAAAAATTAAAACTTGGGCTGAGGATGTTGCTCAGTGGTAGAGCATGTACCTAGCATGTGAGGCCTTGGGTTTGATCCCCAATACTATAAAAAGTAAAAACAATAGGTAAATAAGAATTAAGCTTATTAAATCAGTGTGAGCGGTGAAGACAGAAGAGCTCCACTAGGTGTAGTGACAGAGCTAAAATTCTAGAGTTAACTCCTATGGCAAAATCTGCTATTTTTCAAATTGCCCTTGAAAATTCCATAGGAAGGTAACACAAAGGACACAGACATACTGTTTCTCAGCAGCACAACTGGGCAGCTGTGGAACAGATTGTCTTCATCTGATAAGCAACAACAAAGTTGTTGGCTGGCTTTTGGGACCATGTCATTTGAAGTCTTTACCACGCTGCAAGACCAAGTGCCTCCAGACTCACCCCAAGATAGGCAGATTCACACTGTCCAACTCACCCTCGTGACGGCACAGCAGTAAAAATGCCTGATAAATTGGTCCTTTTCACTTGCTCTGAGACAGCACATACACCACAGTTGAATTCAAGTGTATTACAGTGCATATGGTGTGACTGGTGACTTCAAACAGAAAGGAAGACCCTGGGTAAAGTGACAGCACAAAAACACTGATGGATTGAGGTGGGAAATGAGTGAAAGGGTTGGAGAGAGTTGTGAAAAATAGTTGGAAGTGCTCTCAGGGTTTTCAAGTTGAAAAATTCCAACCAGTATGCAAGTTCCTCAGTTATAAATGAAGAACAGGTTATACAGTCACCTTCACTGTCTGTTTACTACTCCCCTGGCTGGTATCTGAAGAACCTGGAGAGTTCTTAAACAGTTTTATGCTCATGATTGAGCCCCTTCATTGTTACCCATTGTCAGAATCTTGGTTCTGCAATGATGCTCACCTGTACCCTGTTTCGTAACTGTTGAATCTTCTCTTTCACTTTAGTATTCAGTTCTGTAAGTGCACTTAAGGGTCCCGAACAGTTTCGAATATCCTACAAGACATTGAAGAGATGAAGAGCCTTTCTAGAGGCAATGAAATGAAACGACATCATGTACAGTAAGAAAGTTGACTTAGACCACAACTATGGTTGGCCTAACTGTAATTCATTCTGATCTTTCCTATTTACCTCTGAGACACAAACAAAAACATTATTATATTTTTTTCATTCCTCTTTAGACTACTGTTGAACAGAAAATATAGAGCAGGCTGGGGGTTCAGCTCAATGGTAGAGCGCTTGCCTCAAAAAAACAAAACAAAACAAAAAAGATAATGTAAGTGCATACGAAGAAACATAACTTTATTTAAATTATTAGTCCCTAAAGTTTAGCAAATCATCACCTGGCAAGTATGAAAGACTTCAAGCAGCTTATATAACCAATAAAAATGGATCCAAGGCTGGGCCTGGTGGTGCAAGCCTGTAATTCCAGCACTCAGGAGGCTGAGACAGGAGGATCGTTTCGCATTCGAGACCAGCCTGGGCTACAAAGTGAGCTCAAGGCCAGTCTGAACAGCATAGCGAGACCCTGTCTCAAAAAGACAAGGGCTGGGCATCTAGCTCAGTGGCCTAAGCGCCTGTCTGGCAAGCACAAGGTCACAAGTTCTATCCCCAGTACTGCAAAAAAAAAAAAAAAAGGATCCAAAAGTGATAGTATAACTCCAGATTTTGCTAACTTCAAAATTGGGATGCTTAAATTACTGGCAACATATGACAAGATTAATTTAGTCTGATTTTACAAGCCATCTGTTACAAGTCACTTTGTTAACAGACTTGTTTATGGGTAGATTTAGAACTTGTTTCTGTAAACAAATTCAGAATTACTGGACTAAGTTTTAGAGCAGGCTCTAGAGTCAGACTATGTGCATTCAAATCCTAAATGTAGCAATTTATTAGCTGTGCAACTTTAAAAGAAGTTACTTAAATTCTCTGTGCCTCTCACACTACCTCCCTCAAGATCATATATCTAAAGCACTTAGCAGAGCAACTGGAACACTATAAGAATGCAACACATCTAGTTATAATTGATCACTCTTCCTCATTAGCAATCAGAAAAAACAATGCTAGAGAGGGTATAATTTGGATGACGCATAAGGATAATCTGTGTGTGTGTGAACGCATACATGCGCACATGTGTGTTGGGGACTGAACCCAGGGTCTTGCACACACTAAGCATGGGCTCTACTACCTGAACTACAACCTCACCCCCTGACAATTTCACTTGCATAAATCCAACCTATGTTTGTATTCCTAGAACTGCAGGTCCAAGAAGTGAAATTCAAGAAATTAGTTTTTGCCGGGCGTGGTGGGTCATGCCTGTAATCACAGCACTCGGGAGGCTGAGACGGGAGGATCATTGTGAGTTCGAGACCAGCCTGGGCTACAAAGTGAGCTCAAGACCAACCTGAACGGCATAGTGAGGCCTTGTCTCAAAAAGACAAGGGCTGGGGATCTAGCTCAGTGGCCTAAGCACCTGCCTGGCAAGTGCAAGGTCAGGAATTGAATCCCTGGTGCCGCAAAAAAAAAGAAAAGAAATTAGTTTCTTCATTTGTTTTCTGGTTTGTCAAATCACAGTTCCTCGTTATATAGTATAAGCCACTAATTTGATTTGTTCTCCATCTGGTTTACCAGGGGAAACCTACTTTGCTTCACATTTTGCCAGTCTGTTGCAAACTCTGAGTCTACATCTAATGTTTAGTGACAACTGTTGGAAAGGGAAACTATTTAAAACCAAGGTTTTAAACTTTCGATTTTTTTTTTCGTTAAACTCATGAGCCATATCTACCTTCCTATTTCTTGTCTAGGTCAACGGTATACTGCACTACTATTTTAAGTGACTCAAGGCGGAGCGTCTCATTTTCCCATTAAACAGGTTAGAGAGATTCCAAGGTGCTTTTCCTTGGTATACTTTCCCTGTCTAGGTCCTAGTTTTGTCACTGTCTGCCTTCTGACCCTGTCCTTGGCGAATTACTCAATTTTTCACAAAATCCCAACTAACGTCCAGGTTAGGTTCATGACTACCAGTGACTCCTAAGCCAGGTAGCCTTGGGTGCCACGGGGCACCGGACGCACCGAAGTTAGTCGGCAGAGGGCAAGCTAATGATCTCTGGGACACCACTAGACGAAGAGGAAGAAGGCGTCAGGCGGGTGCTCAGGGGCAGAGAGACAGCCAAAAATGTGGGTGGGAGGGATCAAGAGGGACCATTACGGGACAGCCTGGTGAGAGTTAGAGGTTATAAAGGTGTCTCAGAAGAAAGCAAGCCAATGGCAACCTGAAAGAGAAATAAAGACCAGAGCAGACCAAATGGGGACAGAATGGCTGGCCTTGAGGCGGAGCCAGTGGCCTGGGGAACGTTCCAGAGTAAAACTACGGAGCTCACAGGAGACCAACACCTGAGGACTGCTGGATTCCGGAAGGGTCCCAAAAATTAGTACCTGGATAAGCGCCTTCACCTCCAGGTCGAATTTGACAATCTCTTGGTTACAGATTCGGACGTGGACATCTTGGGGAGCCGCCATGTTGGAGACGTCGACTACGGACAGCGGCGGGGCCCAAATTCAATCGCGTTTTCGCGTCGCTTTCTTTCCTACTCGCCCCATCTGAAGGAAACGCCTCCTGGAGTCGGGTGTGAGTAGCGAGTGAGCGTAGCGGCGCGAAACACACGGGACATTTCCCCGAAACGTGGTAAGAAACTGGCCTCTCCTCTGGGTTTGGTCCTAATAAAACGAAGAAGAAAAGAGAATATCAGGAACTCTTAACAGTGATCACTCTCCATCTTCCACCTATCCAGCATCCTAATTGACATGTTTTTTTGCAAAAAAGTAATACGCGCAGGAAAGTACCAACTGGGATGTCTCTGGAAGATGCAATTAATTTTTAAAAACTTTCTTGTATTTCTCATTTTCTGCAGTATGAATTGTGAAGTAAAAGAAAAATTATAAGCATTTTTTTTTATTGTCTGAAATTCAAAGCAGTTTACCAGAATATCTTTGAATCAGTCCAACACATGGTGCAGGGAATCTTTCTAAACACAGCACCGACAAATTATGTAGTTCAGGTTGGCCTTGAACTCACTATGTAGGCTAGGCGGGTCTCAAATTCATGGCTATCCTCCTGCCTCACCACCCAAGTGCTAGCTAAGATTACAGCTGTGCTCCACCACACCCTGGCACAATTGGATTAGATAACAAACCTTCAACAAACGGTGGCCCCCTTCGTTTTATTTTTACTGTTAAATAGTTCAAGTTTCTTAGCTGATCCTCAAGGACATCAGCCGACACCTCCTGCCCCACGGCCTCCCACCCCCACACTCCCCTTCCTGGGTTCTTCAGGCTCTTTATGGTTCTGCAACCTTGGAATATGGTGTTCCCTCTTCCTAGAATGCTTCCCCCAACTTGCTTCTTCCATCTGCTTTTTCTTTTCTTTTTCCTTTTTGGTGGCAGTGTTCAGGATTGAACCCAGGGCCTGGTATATGCTAGGCAAATGCTCTTGCACTACAGGACACTTCAAGGCCTATCTACTTTGGTTGATTTCACTCCAGCAAGCAGAGATTGTGAGGACCTTAGTGCTTTGCTGGGTTCAGCTCTTTTAATCCTCACAACCATCCCTGAAATTGGTTAAGACTCTAGTTTTATACATCAGGAGACGAACTAAAAGTGGGTTTAAGTCAAACAACACTCCCCCACGATTACTGATTGAAAGCAGCTAAGCCTTGTCTGAAAGCCACCTTTTCTTTTGAAAACCAGTAAGGCCCTATGGATGCTGGAAGGTGGGGTAGCTAAGAGGTATAGTGCTCACGAGTAAGGCCCTGGGTTCCATCCCTACACCACCAAAAAAAGAAAAATAGAGAAAAAAATAAATATATGGCCCCTTGGGTAGTGTGATACAACCAGGCTATGCACTTACCCCTGTGTTCCTACAGCACTCAGCACACCCTCATCACCTCACTGCACCAGAGAAGCAGTGTATCGCACACATGGACATCTGTTTAGGCTTGAATTCTGTTCTATAGCCCTCTTCCCACTACTGTGCCTCAGTCTCCTCAGAAGCTGATGAGAATCAGCAGTACCTATTTCATGGTACTGGTTGGAGAATTAAATACTACATGAGAAGTTATCAAGCACAGTGTGGCAATAGTAAGAACTCCATGCCTGTTCCTTACTGTATTACTAGCCAACATTCTGGGAGAACCTTGTACCAAGTGCTTCCTATGCTTGATCCCGCTCAACTCACAATCCCACAGGGATAAAACAGGAGAGGAACAGCGACTTTCCCAGAGCCAGTGGAGTTGCCGAAGAATATATGCAAGTTAAAAATCTGACACGTAGTATCAAATTGTTTTGATTTGGTTTGTTTTAAGACAGGGTCTCACTATGTAGTCCAGGCTGGCCTCAAACTTGCAGTGACCCTCCTGCCTCAGCGTCACCCCGCCCCAGGCCCCCCCCCCCAACTGAGTGCTGGGATTCCAGGCATGCACCACATACCTGGCTTCAAATTGCTCTTTGGAGGGGTTTTATCAATTTATCTTCCCAATGGACTGATCGAAATGCTTGCTTCCCATGACACTGCCAATGTGATATGTTAACATTGAGATTTTTACTAAGAAGATTAGGTTTTTAAAGTCTTAATTCTGTATTTCTCATGATGAATGAGGTTAAGGAACTCCTGTATTTCAGAACTGTCTGCACTCACTTTGCTCATTTTTCTGCTGGATCACTGGTCTTAGTCATATTAGTTTCCAGAAGCTCTTTATGTATTAGCTCTTAGAGATGAGTTGCAGTTTTTCTTTCCTTTATTTTTTGGTCTATAGAATTTTATGTTGTTTGGGGACCTTAATCTTAAAAAACTTTAATTTTGTTTTACATAGACTTCATCAGCTTTCACTTATGACTTCTGGATCTGGGGTTCAAGTTAGGAAGTCTTCTCCCATCCCCCATGGATTTAAAGGAATTGCCCAAATTTTGTTTTTAGTTTTCTTACATTTAGATCTTTATCCATTTAAAAATACACTTCGGCTTATGGTGCAAGGTATAGAGAGCACCAACTAACATTTTCTCAAATGTTACTGAGTAGTTCCAACACTCTTGACTGAAAAGCCCCGCATCTTTTTTTCTTCCCTTCCTTGGTTCTGGGTGACATATTTATCATACCAAATTTTGTATGTGTATTTGAGTCTATTTCCAGACTTTCCACTCTGCTTTACTTGCCTGTCCATGCATGCACCAAAATGGCACTTTTAGTTTTATAGTTTTAGTATTTGCTAGCATTAAACACACCACTTATCCCCTCTCCCTTAGTTATCTTTAGGCTATTATTTTCCCCTCATGTAAACTTGTGTTTTTTAAGTCTGTTGGTATGTTTTATTAGGATGACATTACAACTGTTAATATAACCACAAACTAGTAGCTTCAAGTTGACTGCATCTATTCAAGTTGGTGTATTTTTCCATCTGTTCAAATTTTCTTCTGCAGCCTTCACAGTAAAGTTTTATCTAGATGTATTTCTCTCTTGTTTATTTCTTGCAGTGCTTTAAGATTTAATACTGTTAATGAAACAAGTGGACATTCTTCAAGTGACTCCACTGTTCTGGGCAAGGGAGAAATCCCAAAGGCAGCGCAGGGCAGATCTGCTACACGTCTTTGAGCCCCTCTTCCATCATGTCTCTTGTTGGTAGTTCTCATGCAATCAACAGTTCCCAGTGGTATCTTCATGCAGCAGCTAAAGGAGAAAACATGTCCTCCCTTTTCTACTCGTACCACACTTCCTTCTAAGACACTCTGTGAGACTAATTTTTGGTTATGACATCTGCCTAATTTTGGCTTTAGTTTTCAGCTTTCAGATTTTAAGCCCATTATTTCCTTCCTACACAAACATCTTTCCAAATATTGCCTGTGACTTGGCCTAGTCCATCAGAGAGGTGTGTGAATGGTCCCCGGGTTCAGCAGGAAGACTGGGACATGAACTGGGGATTGGTATCACTAAGCTGGGTCCGGTGCTAATTCCCTCATCTGAGTCGTTGACTCCTTTGTATAATGGAAATGACACAAACTTCACTGGCCTTGACAGCAGCAGCTGGGTTCCCTAACAGGAAAGTAGCTAGCAAGGGCCTAAGGAATGCTACCCTCCCCACCTCTTAAGACATTTAATACCTTCCTATTCTGAACCTTTTAGCTGGGATGTGAAAGCATGTCCCAACTGATGTTTTTCTAACTCTTCACTGCACTGTGGCTAAAGAACTCTCCTGGTTCCAAAATCACTGTCCATGAGAAGGGGTACTAAATGACTCACCTAACTGGATGCTACCCACAGATTTAGTTTTCTAAGGACAACAGAGACTTGACTCGCCCAGCTCCTTAAAGTTTCCAGGACCATGACTGAGGCTCCTGTGAGGAGCAGTCTTGAGATGGAAGTCCTGAAACAAAACCAGTCCGTAGGAGGCTATGTCTCCTTTGCTTCGTAAGAGCCCAAATGATGCACAAATGAAGCAAAAAGGGGCTAGGACAGTGATGGTAAACTTTTTAGAGACTGAGTGCCCAAACTGCAACCCAGCTTATTTATCACAAAGTGCCAACAGTGCAGTTAACCCTAAATGCTCGGCTGCTGAGGCTACACTGGGGTGATTTAGCTTGTGTGCCAACAGAGAGGGCTCTACATACCCTCTTAACTTCTGTTCAAGGACTCAATCCTAACATGGTCTACTGGATGTGGTACTGAGGGCTCTCTCCCTACCTCTAACAGCTCTTGTGTTGTCCTGCAATCCTGGAAACATGCTGCCTGTCCACTATTAGAGACCCCCCACCCTGCTTCAATTTCTCTAAGCTCATGTAGCACAAGTCCTGACAGAGTTGGTGCTCAACAAATGTTTGTGGCTGAAGAACACATACTCCTATGGAGGCCTTGCTCTGACCTGAACTAGCCTGAAAACTTAATGAGAATGATTAAACACACAAAAACATACCCAAATCCTTAAATCAGGAGAGACTCCAAATACTTTATTTTCCTTGAAAGAATTATTTGCCCTAAGAAACAAAAACAAAAAATAAACTTAAATTATGCTTTAAACTATGAAAAATGAAAATCGGTATTTGTATCGATAAATATATCATAGCTAAATTGCACTGAGATACTAAAGTATGGAAAAATATTAGCTCTTTGTATATTAAAAGACAGACCAATCAGGAATCCACTGATTTAATTGGGAACTTCCCTGGAACAGATGCTTTTGAGGTATAATCATAGGCCAACAGAAAGACAGTAGAGAAAAGAAGGATGAAAACATGAGGCAAACAATTCAAAACCTTTTCATTTTTTTATTTTAAATTACAAAGGATGTTGCATACACTGATGAATCTGTATCTGACTAGAAGTGCTTTGGGGCTGGAAGGTGACAGAGAATAAAGGCAACCTTTGCACTGCCTTTTCTTCTGAAATGAAAACTGCACAACTATTAGCCAACATTGAATAGGATAATTTTGAACAGCTCATGCGTCAACAAGATAAAATGCTTTCTAGACAACAGACAAGACTGAATCCAATAAAAAATGCCATAGCTCCAGTTGGGAGAGAGGAAAAATGAACAAAACCACAGAATATTTATGATAGCATTACAAACAGGACCCTAAGCAACTATGCCAAAGAGGTTGCCACACTGTAGAAACAAATACTTCAAATTCTTGCCTTTCTGCTCTTCTGTGACTTCTGTGCTGGCCGCCCTAGTATCACTGTTAACCACAAATGCTAAGCTACAGGACAAACCCTAGAGAAAGAAGGTAAAAAAGCAGGTGATAGAATACAGTGTCATAAAAATGTGGTGGAAAGGCAGATACAGTACACGTACACACTTATGTTATTTGGTTCTGAAAAAAAACAAAGGGTGAAGGGCAAGACACAGTAATCGGTCTTGCTCCCATCCACCCAAAATTGAGTTAACCACACCATTGTGTTTACATTGTTATGAAAGAGGCAAACCTAGTTCATCTGAACTTGGCACACTGAAATACCCAACTCTGATGTTCTTCACTAGTCACCCAGTCTGCAATTCCAAAATACTATTTGGAAGTGGTTGTAAGGTTCTATTTCCTTACTGCCACCTCCAAATCTTTTCTAAACAAAAATGGCAATTTGGCATAATTCAGTCCCTAGGTGTGATTTCTACGATTTCAGTCAGTTTATTAAGCACGAGGACTATGCTTCAACACATAATCCCACTTGCCTATGGAAGTGTGTAACTTTCAGTAGTACATTTTCATTATCTTTCCTCAATACGCTTATTCCTTAAAACGAAACAACCATTCCTACAGCTGACATTCATTGTTACATCCCAATATGCTTGAAATATTAAAAAACATGGAGTCATCTTCTCATAATGCCCTTATTAAGTTTACAAAGGTTACAAAAGAATCCACAAGTATTACGGCACTGTGTGAGACTTATTTGTCATGATCCAAGGGAAGAACAAACTGCAGTTCTGTGCAAAGTTGTGGAAATGGCCTCAGTTCCATGGGAAGTGGTATTCCACGACAGACTTCACTAGAAGGATAACTGAAATCTTTTATTTTAACACTGAAAGCGTAATTCAATGCATTCTCAAAATTCAAGTTTCAAGAGTTGGAGAGATGCTAACATTCTGTTACATAATTAACTAGAAGATACTTGAACAGAATTTTAGGAAGACTGTATGAAGAAAGGGAACGTAAGTTTTTATTAATTCCTGTTGAAGGCAACTTGAATTCATTTCTTAGAAAGTTAACTAAATCTTAGCAGCTAAAATAATTTCAAATGTGTGGAATAAAGAAAAGCACATCCATTCTTGACATTTTGGTGAATAAACTAACAGCTTTATTAATGAAGGCAAACATCAGATAATTGTATGAATATTATATATAAAAAAAGAAATCCAAACTAACAGCATTGTATTTCAAAAGTACTGTACTTCTGTTTCTTTTAAAGAGACTTGTCATCTGTTGTATAAAACAAACAAAATGGGTACTCTTCTCTCTAAAAAGTTCTGGGAAATGAAATAGTCAATTTCAAACAGATTAACTGAACACATCTTTCTCTAAATGCAGACTATCGCTAGGAAGCAAATAAAGTCAAGCATCAGAAAGAAGATGTATGACAAATTCATGAAAGTGAAAAGGGATGTATGTAGTGAAATTACTGCTAATCTTTCCCCCTCATATTCAAAGACCATTCAAAACTGGTCTTTCATACAAATATAAAATATAATGAGAGGGAGTATGAAACCATACCCATCTGAAATCCTTCATGATCCTTTTGTAATAGCTCTAATTCTCTTACCAAAAAGATCAAAGTTAAAGATTTAGGAAATGGAAGGGAATGAAGACATTTAGTTTTAAATGTACAAGTAAGGCACAATATAAAGCCACATCATAATCTGTCATGAAGGATATAGGAAAGGACAAGAATCATACATGGTACAGTAGAACAAGCAACCATATTGACTGAAAAAAGTGTGGCACCCAATTCAAAACTCAGACAAGATCTTAACAAGAGCAATTGGACAGCATGCTTTCATAGGGAGACAAACTCTATAAAGAATCCAATGTATCTCAAACTAGGAAGAAAGTCTTTTTTTTTTCCTTAAAATCATAGTTGTACTAGAGTCAAAGTTTGTCATTGCTTTTGGAACAATGGGTTTATTTGAGGTGAATTCACAATGCCTTCACTCAAGATTCTTGACTTCATTATGAGCTATCTGTATACCATGTATGAACACAGAAAACCTTTAGAGAGCTCTTCTCTATTGATCTTCACCCAAAAATACATGCCACAATTTCAAAAAACAGAACATGTACAACTGTTGGGGTTTGTATATTACCTTATAAGATTGTTTGTGTGATACACTAAACGTATATATTTTAATGACAATAGAGGAAGCAGATTATTACTGGCATTAAAGTACAACCATTTCTAGACGGTTTTAAATGCCACAGAGTCCCCTGGTTAAAATGTAAAGCTGCACAGCTTGCCTATGTCATCTTTGTGATAAAGTTAAAACAGCAAGAGGATTTAACTTTCACTCTACATTTTACTGCCAGGTTTTTATTTAGATCAAGTATCGCTGCAGCATTCTGACCAGCCCAGATTTAGCAGCAAATGGCAGGAATCATATAAAATGCATTTTTTTTAACAAAGTGCTTTTCTAAGATATACATACATATATAAATAGGTACAAAATAAAGTGTCAACATTAAAAAGCTCAACTATTTAAAAGCTTTTAACTATTTAACTTAAGTAGTACATATAAAACACTGAAATGCAAGGATATGGAATCTACTAAACAGATTCAAAGTCTTTTTTTGAAATGCAAGACCAAAAAATCAAATTCTGGTTTGCAGACAGGAAAAAAGTATCAAAACCCAGAATTCCTAACAAAGCAGCTAGAAAGGGGCAATTTTATAAACCTTATCAGCTGAATCTCTATCACAAAGCAATTTTCACCTGACTGCAAAACTGCCGTGTTTCAGGACACTTCAATTTATCATATACTGCCAAGGCTTCATATACATCCAAGTTGCAAACCTGTGCTTTGCCTTCTCCCATCTAAAAAAAGAAAAACTTGAAACGATGAACCTGCATTCTATTAACATTAGATATGAGCTTATCTGCTAGCATGAATGCACTAACCAGGTACATTTCCACCAAACACACAGGAAAATCTTGTGCGCATCACAGTTCAGTGAAGGTGTCAAGAGAGTCCTTTTAAGTTTCTTATGTTTCATGATGTCAAAGAAGCAAATAAGCAACAATGCTGGGTTGTTACTGTGTGTTCTGGAATCAAACCTTCAAGTGCTACAGCTTCATATGCTATAGCTTAAGGGGAAGAGGAAGAAAGTAAAAGAACATATTACATAGACGAAGTATAATTAAAGAATAAATTTTACAGTGGGTAATGAGATATCTTCCCAGCAGCTATGTCTGATATTTTTGGGCTGTTTTTGTTTTTTGCTAAATACATTTGCTTTTTAAGAGTCTGAAACACAAGATTTGAGAATAAAACAGAGAGACAGAGTGTAAAGATCTGTGGGGAAGGTTTATAATGCTGCCTTGACATAACAAATTTCTTATCAAGAGGTAAAGCCTGGACAGTTTAAACACTGACTAATGAAGCTGTTTCATGTAAGCAAAAAAGAGCACCTAAAAACTAAATGTGTTAATGTTTTTCAATTCTAGAAACTATAGAAGAATAAAGTCACATGTAAGTCTGAAGAAGCTAGTTTGAAAATACCTGTACAAAAATATAAAAATCTATAAATTTTTTGTTTTTGTTTTCAGCTGTGTTGATCTTCGAAAATATTACATGCACAATAATACATCAATTGGAAAAGTGGCAATTAAAGAATTAGATATTTTAGCTTTTTTCTTTCTTTACAATATATATACATAATACAATAAAAATAATCTGTATTTTGGTTGTTTGGTGGAAGTATACTACAATAAGCTAAATAAACTTTTAATTTTCAAAGTCAAAAATTATTTTATCAATAGCTTACTAAAATGAAATATATTAAAATTTCCTACAGTAAGTGCAGAAATAAGAGACTTACAGACATCTAAATGGCCACCAGCTTATCTACTATGGAAGTGAACTAGAGGAACAGCAAAATAATATTTGTATGTATGGATGCTCCTTCTGTAGATAATTGGACCCAAACAGAAATAAAATTCACAGTTCAGTAAGATCCCTAACCCTGACCTTTTAATTTTTTCTTTTTTTTTCATACATTCATACAGTATCATGTAAGCTGTGCAAAACTTTACTTAGACTGGCAGTTTGCCATATCAGTTGCATTTGTCTTTGGTACAAAAAATAAAACAATCACAATAATGTGCAAGTATTTGTCTTCTTCCGGTCAAGTACCGAAATGTAAGTTTTCTAGAGCCATCTTTTTTTTTGTTTGTTTTTTGTTTTGTTTTTTATACAATACACAGACTCTGTGGCATATATCTACATTTCAACATAGTCCTATATACATTCAAAAATTTGAAAAAGAGTTGGAACAAAAAAACATTTAAACCCCATAATTTTCCATCTATATATCTTGTTTTTCCTTATTAGGGTTTTCATCATACAAAATATTACCAGTTTTATAGATTCCCCAAAATACAAGGCACAAAGAATATGCTTTTTTTTTTCTTACTTGCACAGACATTTATATATATATAATATATATATTTATATATATCATATTGAGCTCTGAAAATGAACATCTAACATGGCACACAGGCCTGTTGAGTGTGTCATGTACAAGTGAGATTAATGGTTGTGGAAAATCAGAACGAAAAGCAGTAATTCTAAAAACAACCTAAATTGTTTTTAAAAAAAAAATGCTTCCTCAATATTTTTGTGTGGTTCAGAGCATAAACCTGCCATGATACTTGGCATTACACTAATATAGTCAATCCTTCAAAATGTTTCCAATAACAGATTTGTGCAATCTGTACCTAAACGTTTATTTAATGTATGAGTTTTAATTCTAATGCCAGTAGCAGGTTTAACCACGGTTTATGCTCTGAAAATGCAATAATCAAGTATTTTGGATCATGCTTCATTTATGCTACAAGTTCTTAAAAGAATGTAACCTAATTGTAAATGTTTACATAATGCTAACTGACATGCAAAACAGAATGAAAATTTACAATGGGGAACGTGACAAAAACAGACATTTCTGACCAGTGGACCAATGAGGCTGATTACACATTACACTTTCGATGTTGGTATCCTTAGTCCCACGAGGCCTCCAGTGGGATTGCCTTCTGCAGTCTTCTCTAACACTTGGTTAACAAATTCTGAAGTTTGTCCAGCAACTGGGAGACCTGAAGGGAATAAAAGCACACTTACAACACAGAAATGGGTAGTATTTAGAGGAAAGAAAGGAGCACAAAATATTTGAGGGTCAGGTGTGGCCCTCAGCTTGATATGGGTCCAAATGAGTGCTGCGTTGCTTGTTACCACAGCCCAGAAAAATCATTCTGTCCCATCAGATTCATATCTACAATTTTAAAAATAGAGGAATCAGGCCAGGAATTTAGCTTAGCAGCCTAAGCGCCGCCCTAGCAAGCACAAGGTTGTGAGTTCAATCCCTGGTGCCGCAAAAATAGAGGAATCAAATCAAATCAAGATACGTATTTTGTTAATCAACATTTAAAGTGGGATAGGTGACAAGTAATAACAAACCCGGAGCCAGAGGTACTACTTTCTAAGCCTACAAACTGCTTTTCCTTGTTCTCTCAGCCAGCCTCCTCCAACTGCTTCAATGTCACATGTTCCATGGGGAAGAAGGGGGCAAGGTTTATCCATACAACTGAAACTACGTATCTGAAGGATATGTTTAGTCAACTTGTTACATTATTGAATACAATTTATGTTCCTTTTTCTTCATTTTGAAGAAAAATTGAGTAAGAAAAGGTAGAAGAAAAGAGGGAGAAAAGATGGGAGCAACGTAAGTATCATTTTCTCTTAAAACATGGTGATTTTCTTATTGTCATTTTCTACAAAAAGGTCAAAGGTAACCAATAAATCAAATAAGAAAGATTATAAGTTTAAAGCCAGGTGTAGAGGTGCAAGACTGTAATCTCAACAGTCAGGAGGATGAGGCAGAGGATCACAGTGAGTTCTGAGGCCACCCTGGGTTACATAGTTAATTCAAGGCCTGCCTGCACTACATAGCAAAAAAAAAAAAAAACCATGTAAGTAACTTGTTAAGTAACTCAGTGATGGAGAACTTGCCTAGCATGGGTTCAGACCCTGGTATACAATGAAGGAAGGGAAGGAAAGAGGGGAGAGGAGGGAGGGGAGGGGAGGGAAAAGGGAGAAGGAAGAAAGGGAGGGAAAAGAAAAAAGAACATGATACAAGTAAGGAATGAAAATGGAGCACTAGCCATGGATACAGGGGAAATAAAAAAATAAAAATAAGATCAGCTTTAAAAAATTTAAAGGTCTAGAAGAAGAGGACAATTTTCTAGGAATAAATAAATGACCAAACTCACCCTGGAAGAAGCTGTAAATTTAACAAACCATTGTTAAGAAAAAAAATTTTCTAAGAGTTAATCACAAAAAACACATTAGGATAAATAGTTTAAAGACTATTCCACCAAACCTTTGAGTTTCTCAGAAAATTTGTGAGAGGATGGGTGTATGAAGCAGAGATTTTTAATTCTACGTCTTTTCCATACAAAAACAAGCAAATGAGGAGGGGAATGTAACTCAGTGGTAGAGCACTCTGCCTAGCAAGCTCAAGGACTGGAGTTCAATCTCCAGCAACACTAAAACAAACAGAGAAACTGAATTCATGAAAAATGGCCCAGATGGCATACACTGTAATTTCAGGGTCTGAACCCATGCTAGGCAAGTTCTCCATCACTGAGTTACTTAACAAGTTACTTACATGGTCTTTTTTTGCTATGTAGTGCACGCAGGCCTTGAATTAACTAGTTGGGAGGCTGAGGCAGGAAAATTACTTGAGCCCAGGAGTTGAAGACTTGCTTAGACAACAAAATAAGACCCTGTCTATTAACAATAAACAAGAAAGCTAAGCATAGTGTTGCATGCCTATAATCCTGGCATTCTGGAAGGCTGGGGCAGGAGGATTCCAACTTTGAGTCCAACTTGGGCAATTTAGCAACTTAGCAAGTACAAAGCCCCTGGGTTCAATCCCCAATGCCATCACAAAGCAAAACAAAAAAACCTATCAAATAAACCTCTGAAAACACCAGTAAGTGACAAGCTGTCTCCATGAACCCCAACATTCAAAGGGAGAGAACAAACTAACAAAGGCTACTAAAACTTGAATATCCGCATTTGTTTGTTTGTTTATTGGTATCAGTATTTTGTGAGATAAATGAAAAGGAAGTGATGAACCTGAAAAAAAAGAAGTCTAAAATGGCCAACAGCTTGTTATTTACTGGGAAGCACAAGAAGGCAACTTGAGAACTGCAGCTGAAGCTATGAAAAATTTTGTCCAATCCAAGAGTGAGTACAAACTGATCTCAAGGGGCCCACAGTAAAGATGTGAAGGGCCCACAGTCAAGCCTTGGGGAATTCAGAAAACTAACCAATCAGATTCTTGCAGAAGAGCCAGTACTGATAAGAGACCTGTGGGGTTGGCATTAAAACTGAGTATTACAGACAAAAATATGTAAGAGATAGATATGGTCCAGATAAAATGGGGGTAGGGGAGCAGAAGAAGAAATTTCAGAAAGCAAACTGTCAAGCTTAACATTAACTGAAAAAAGGGAAGACTGTGTGAAGTTAGAAAAAGCTATTGTTTTCTGGAGATTTTGTTTGTTTTGAGACAGGGTCTTGCCATGTAGTTCAGGCTGGCCTTGAACTCACAACTATCCTGAGTGCTGGGATTACAGGCATGCATCACCACACCCACTTAGAAAAAACTATCATGCACAACTCTTCTTTCAAAGGTTTGGAAAAACTAATGTAACTCATAAATGAAAAACAGAAGAGTATCCAGGTTAAAATCCCATAAAAAATTACTCTAAACCAGGCATGGTGGCACTCTGGGAGACTAAAGAAGGAAAATGCAAGTTCAAGCCCAGCCTGGGCAACTTATCAACTTAGTGAGACCCTATCTCAAAATAAAAGAGCTGGAAATGTGGCTCTTTCAGTAAGAAAGCCCTGGAGTCAATCCCTGGGGGTAGGAGTGAAATTAAAGAGACAAAAACAATTTTAAAAAATTACGAACACTGAAGACAGGCAAAGACGATCTAACCTTCAAATAATGAGTCCCAAGAAAAGATAAGACTTTAAAGATCCAAAACTACATATTGAAAGAATACAGTGCATACATGAGAATATTAGATTTAAACGACTAACTTTAAACGTAGTTTAGTAAAATAACAAGAATTTAAAGAAAAAGTAAAAAATCATTTTGGTATATGGGCAAAACCAGCAAACAAGTGACATAAAAACTATGCAATTACTAGTTTTGCAAAAGAAATGTTTTATGCCTGAAAAAATTGGAGAAACATATTCAAGATAATCAAGGAATGAAAATATAGGTCAAAGATTTTATATCTGGCAAAGAAAACTTTCAAATGTACAGGGAATACACAAGCTTATCAACATAAAAAGGTAAAAATATTTTCTTCTTATATTAAATTCTTCTTTCCATCTAACAAAGACAGACTGAAATCCTTATAAAGAAAAAGAAACAGCCAGGCCTGGTGGCACATGCCTGAAATCCCAGCACTAGGGAGGCTGAGACAGGAGGATCATTGCAAGTCTGAGACCAGCCTGGGCTACAAAGTAAGCCCAAGGCCAGCCTGAATAGCATAGTGAGACCCTGGCAAGTGTGAGGTTGTGAGTTCAATCCCCGGTGCTGCCAGAAGAAAAAAAAAAAAACAGCAGAGATGCTTTGAAAGAATACCCAAAACATTAAAACAGCCATCAGTGCATCTGAAAAAAGTCAAGCAAACTCATTATTACTGCTTCCTGGTTTGAGTAATTAAGTAATCTACATGAAATAGGAAGTGATTGTTTAGGAAAATATTGATATTTAAGATCTGCTTTTCATGTGAAAGTGTTTTCAGTGTCAGTATAATTTTGTTCAAGCAAACATGGCCTTTTATTCTTTGAATTTAATTGTTTGGCTTTTTATGGGTTGTAAAACCTTTGGGATACTACTTATCTGTAAGACTATTTGTTCCTATGGCAGCTAAAATCCTAGATCTTTAATGTTTTCATGTCTATGTCTACACTAGCTATCTCCTCTCCATCCACGACCAGTTGGCCTGGCTTCAGAATGCCTGCCTCTTTGATCCTCTCCATAGTGTGCAAACTGTTTTGGGATGGGAAACCAGATAACCATATTTATTAGAATCATGTGAAATGTATCACTGAGCAAAGCAAGTGAGACTGTCAAGAAAGCTGCAAACTAGGCTTGTAGCTCAGAGCCTGCTTTTTACCCTAGGTAAGGTTAAAGTTGCTGAACGCCTGTGCTTCTTCAGCATTAAAATGAACGATGATTAAATCTCAATTACAAATTGTAGTAGTCAGCAGTATACGTTTAGAAACATTAAATCTTAGACAGAACTACTCATAAAACCCACCACTCAGGAGGCTGAGGGCAGGAGGACTGCCACAAGTTCAAGACCAGCCTGGACTACACAATGAGTTCAAGGCCAATCTGAGCTACATAGAGATCCTGTCTCAAAAACACAAATAACCAAAAAAGAATTACTCATGAAAGAGGGTGAGTTGGGGATGTAACAGAGTGATAGAGCATTTGCTTTGCTTATGTGAGGCCCTGATTCATTCAATCTCCAGCATGACAAAAAAGAAAAAGAGTAACTACAATAAGAGCACTTGAGTATTTCCTTAAACTAAAAGTGCATTTTTACTATCTCCTTGAATCATTTATCTTATAATATGTGTTACTATTTTTTATGAATTTATCCAAAATTCTTACCAAGAGTATCTTTAATGAGGATTTCAAGCTTCTGCCCCATGTTAGGTCCCCTTTCCTCTCTTGGATTCTGTACCCGGTTTACAATCTCTTGCTTGATGGAGTTGATTACAAATAATAAGTTATCTGTAAGACAAAACAAAACACTTGGAACATATCACCAACATGGAAGAATTTGCCTTTACTTATGTAATAGTAAGAGATACTCAATTTAAAAATGAAAGAGCTGGGGATGTAGCTTAGTAGTTAGTAAAGCACTTGCCTAGCATGTACAAGGCCTTAGGTTCAATCCTGAGTGTCACAAGAAAAAAAAATAATAATCTAGGAAATGTCAAAAATATGAATGCCAATTCAAAAGATGCAGGAAGAAATCTAGGGATCGATACTTTAACAAGTACACAGGCATTCCAATGAGCAGTCAAATGTGAAAACGCAGCTCGAAACTAGCCACACAAATACTCAAATGAAGGGAAATAGTAAAATAAGACAACAAAATTGGGTAATCAATACAATTATGAAACAGAAGAATGACTATGGTTACGAGCAGACTACTTCATTACTGTAGTAATGAGACTGGCTTGAGAAACCTCAGATATAGATACCCACAAACTATGAGGAAGACAAGAATGAATGAAAGTAGGCATGGGGTTTTCTGAATGGATCATAAAAACGAGGCTGGGAAAAATGCAGGGCAAGCAAATAATAAAACCGAAAAACAAGAGAGGTCAGCAAACTTCACAGGAGGTTAAACAAATTCTTCAATGTTTAGGTTTACCATATTCAGTATTGAGGCCCCATAATTTCACTTTATTAGCTTCATACTGGGCTTTTTTCTTTAACCGACAAGCTCTGTAAAAAGAAGGAGCTATTAGTTCACTTTTCTTTTTAAAATATTCAGAATATACTTCTTTTTGCTCCTGTTACACATTTTCTAGTAGCAACCAAAAAATCACTGCACACTGATGTTTATTAAGGATCTGAGTTATAAAACACATTAAAATAATTTATCCAAATCCATTTTTAAAAATTTAGCACAAATTAAAAAATAAAGCTATAGCCAGGCCTGGTGGTGCACGCCTTTAATCCCAGCACTCAGGAAGCTGAGACAGGAGGATTGTTGCAATTTTGAGACCAGCCTGGGTTACAAAGTGAGCTCAAGGCCAGCCTGAATGGCATAGCGAGACCCCGTCTCAAAAAGACAAGGACCGGGAATTTAGCTCAGTGGCCTACGCGCCTGCCTATCAAGCGCGAGGTCGTAAGTTCAATCCCCGGTGCCACAAAAAAATAAAAATTAAAACAATTAAAAAATAAAGCTATAACCAGTATATAACTATTAGTATGACAAAAAAACCCCAAACAAGCAAGTAAAAACTGACGATACAAAGTATTATAGAGAATGTAAAGTAAGTACTGCAGAACCCTCATTTGTTCAGGTGGCAATGTAAAATAGTACACACAACTCCTCTGGAAGACAGTTTGGCAGTATAAAGTTGAATAGACACACTCAGGTATTTATCCAACAGAAATAAAACTTACGTTCACACAGACTCCTCTCTAAGTCAATGTTGATGGTGGTGTTATGTTTGCCAAAAACTGGTAATTGAAAAAGGTTCTTCAACTGGCAAACAGACAAACTAGCATATACCTACGAAGGGATATACTACTACTCAGTAATAAAAGGAACAAGCTATTACTCCACACAATGACATGAATGGATCTCAAATGCATCATGTTAAGTGAAAGAAGCTCGATTCTAAGGACATATACAGTACATTCCATCTATATGGCAGTGAGAAAAGGCAAAACTATGACAGAAAAGAGATTAGTAGTTGTGAAAGGGTGAGAAAGGGAAAAGTTTGCTTTTATAATGATTGGTTATGTTTGTAAAAATTCAGAATAGTGTACATTAGAAAATAAATTTTACTGTAACTAAATGATAAACCTGACTCATTAAAAAAGTAAACAAAAAGCTGCAAAAATTCTATTACATTATACTGCACTGTTGTACTACACTGCACTATATTCCCTTCAGTTCTCTCTTTAAAATCTTTTTCCAGGAAGCATAAATAACATTATTTTACCTTCAAAGGAAAAAGTGTAACACTCATGATTGAAATGTTTAAAAAAAAACTTTTATTTTTGAATAACGGTTGAAGATCACTTCTATTAAAACTCAGAAGCTAATCTCACCTCCTATACTATTCACATGAGTAAACTTTATTAGCATTTACCTGGAAGCCAGCTTATTTTTTTCCTTCCTTGACCTTGGCCGAGCTGTTAAGGGCAGCTCACTGACTGGAGTCAGGTCACTAATCACTTTATTCAGCTTCCGTAGCTCATTGCCTATTTGGAGTAGTTTTTTAGGATTTGGAGTCAAGTCTTCTACATCAGTTCTTCGTGACTTCTTTACTGCATATTTTCCTTTAGACAGTTTAAAAGAAGTTAAAGTTAGATTATTTGTTTGAACAATACATACGTTTTCCACAGTCACCACTACCGCCTTTTTAAAAGTCTTGTCAGGCATAGTGGCACATGCCTGTAATCCCAGCTCTTGCAAGGCTGAGGTAGGGGGAATGCTGAGTACACCACCAACCTGGACTACATACTGAGTTCAAGGCAAGCCTGAACTGCAGGTTTTGAAACCTTGTCTCAAAAAAAAAAGAAAGAAACAAAGAAAGAAAAAGTCTTGACATGTTTGACAATTCAATCTAGAAGGACTAGCCTCTCTATGTGTAAATGCAAGAAATGGGGGTGGGTTGTGGATGTACGTCAGCAGTGGAGCACTTGCCTAGTACATTTAAGGCTCTGGGTTCCATCTTTAGCACCACAAACAAAAAAAGAGGGATGATATTTTAATGTTACAAACTTTTCCAGGTTCTTTTCTACTCCTAGCTCTCTAACCCTAGTACAACAGATTCTTAATTCCTTTCATAGCAATACTAAACATCTCAAATCTCAGGACTGGAGTACAAGTGTACACAAAAATCAGGGCTGGGGTATAATATGTGGTCCAGAGGACAGTTTCAACATTTTACCCAAAGATGTTTCATTCAATGCTGCAACAAAAAATGTGAGACACACACATTTCTGTGCTGCATCAAAACTCCAACAGATAAGGATCACCTTGTTTGAACAATCTTCAGATGCTTTGATAAGTAACATCACAAAACACTCCAGTGGTCTTATCATTCCAGGGAAAGGAGATGGCACTGTCCTCTGAACTTCTCTAGCAGTGGAGGTAAACCTATGGCATGCATGCTGCAGAGGGCGGTTTGTATTCTTGAAAGCTCTAAAAGGCTCGTCATCACTGTCTTTTCCCAGAACTCATCACAAGCTACCTGAAGTTATTTACTAGGTCTACCTTTCCATTTTTGGTACAAAATTGAATTGAATGTAGAAATTAAATAATCACTGGGAGGTAATACAGTACGGATCTGAGTACTAATGGACAGAAAAACAGAGGCACAAACATACTTAGATATAATTCCTGTCTTCAAACATGCTTAGCAACTTGAATCTGTAGCATAAAGTGAATACTGCTTATTGAGCATGAAACTGAACTAATACTTCCCTTCTGCCTTTTTTGGTAAAGATGTTGGATTACTGTAAAACAAACACTTTTGTACAAAAAAAAATTCTATTTAATCACAGCTTTCTGGATTAACAATTCAAAAATTTGACCTACCTAAAGACTGTAAGTGTTTTATGATTCCTACTACTGAACTCCTCCTCTCTTCCCTCCTCCAACCAATGGTACTGGGGATTGAATTCAGAGCCTTCACACTGAGCTACATCCCCCCTTTTTTATTGATACAAGGAGGTTCTTACTAAATTACTAAGTTACCCAAGCTGGGACTGAACTTGCAATCTTCCTGATTCAGCCTCCCAGAATACTGCGATTACAGGCTTGTGCCACTGTGCTCAGCTTCATCACTTCTTTTCCCACAACTATGATTTATTTCCCCTTCATTTTTTCTATATTCCAATATCTTCACTGACATTTTGCTTTGAGAAATGGAATAGAAGAAAGGGATGCTGAAATCCATTAGCCTTCTTCTCAACCCTACAGCAACTGTGACAAGTCAGTAGCTTTCTAGCCATTTCCTGAGTAGAGTACATGGAATAAGAAGGGACTAGGCATGAAACAGTGTTTATACTGTCCTTCCTTCTGCTCAGGTGGTGACTCGTGACACCAGAAAAATCTATCTGTAAGCAAACAGCAGTCATGGCACATATATCACCTCTACTATTCCCCTTTCCAGCTGGCTACAAAAGACTGAAAATCCAAGTACACTGAGTAAGAATTATGGGTCAGTCTATTTAAAATGACACTAAGGCTAGGCATGGTGGCTCACACCTGTAATCCCAGCACTCAGGAGGCTGAGGTAGAAGGATCACTAAGAGTTCGAGGTCACTCTGGGTTACAAAGTGAGGTAAAGGCCAGCCTGAACTGCATAGCAACCCTGTCTCAAAAAGACAAATAAATAAAATAAAAAGGCCAGGTGTGGTGGTGCACGCCTGTAATCCCAGCGCTTGGGAGGCTGAGGCAGGAAGATTGTTGCAAGTTCAAGACCAGTCTGTGCTAAAAAGTGAGCTTAAGGCCAGCCTGAACAGGACAGCAAGACCCTATCTCAAAAAAGACAAAAAGAAATTAATTAAATAAAATGACACTAAATATTCAACAGCAACTTTCTCTTACCATGATGTAAGCCATTTTTTTGATACATATTGCTTGGCAAGGTATCTCGGTTCCATTCAGATGGCCTCAGAATTCTCTCTTGCTGTGATGGCATAAGTTGTTCACTATACTCCCAGAAGTACCTTCTTTTACCTCTTTTCCGAGAAGATATTGAAGTCATCTCCTTCAAGTCTTCTACAGAATCATTTTCATAACCTTAAAAAAGGTTCCCCAAATTGTTAAACCCCATAAGCTTCAAAAAACCAATCAGAACAAACAAAAAGATTCTTCTATTTGGTTTTTTTTTTTTTTTGAGACAGGGTCTCTCTATGCAGTTCAGGCTGGCCTTGAGCTCACTTTGTAGCCCATGCTGGTCTCGAACTCGCAACAATCCTCCTGCCTCAGCCTCCCGAGTGCTGGGATTACAGGAGTGCGCCACCACACCCGGCAGAGTCTTCTATTTGTAACTTGAAATATTTTTTTTCATCTGAAAGCATCATTAGCTGTCAAAGATAAATCAGGTCTATAAAGTTAATCAACATATCTCTCTCTCACAAAATAGAGATTAATCAACCTTGAATTCTTGGGTTTATCTTCCTTGGGTTTCTTTTTGGTTTCTGTAAGTTAGTACACGGTACTTTCTCTTGGTATCTTCACATAGAATTGAGAGGACAAATACAGTTCCAGGAATGTCAAAAGTAGCATTAGATAATGGTATTTAGATACTATACTGTGATTAAAAAATGTCCTTTTAGTATTTGTATATATGAAACATCTTAGAGTAAGCTGTGTACATTTCTACCCCTCTACCATGGCACCCTAGTTTTGTGAGGGAGCAGTGGTTTTCTTCCTATCTCCCATAACACCCTTTCGGAAAAGTACAAAAGATAGTTCTGCCCAGACGTCAAATAAAAACATGTATGTCTATTCTGGCTAATATTTTATTAGAAGTAATTTGTATTTATTTACTTACTTAGGTGATACTGGGGATTGAACCAAGGATTTTTGCACTAAGCTACAGCCTTAACCCTTTTTAAATTTTTTACTCTGAGACAGGGTCTGAGTTACCCAGGCTGGGTTCGCTATTTCACTTTTAAGAAGGTACTTTCTTCCTAATAAGAAATTCTAAAAAATACTTAATTCTGACTTGCTTGAACTGAACATGTCCAACACAAGACAACTGATAAATCTAAAATATCTCCAGAGAATGACTTCTTAGGTGAACTGTGCAGCATTAATACTAAGTACACGGGGAATAGAGTGTGCATAGGATGTACACAAACCCAAACTTACAGTAGCCAGGAAAAACTGGGAGGCACTTGCCAAAAAAAAAAAACGGCCATTTTCTCCTCCTAAAAACATGACCCCTCTGGAACCATCATTAAGAAAGTGACGAAATTTGTTCATTTTGGAAAAAAGTCTGAATTTTAGAATTGTATCAAGTTTTGTTTGGAGTAAGAACCAACCAGGAGTTGTTATTGACTATCCATTTATACACTATTCTGGAACAGGCAAAACCAGAGACAGTGCTTGTCAGGGGTCAGGAGTAAAAGAAAGGAATGACTGTAAAGAAATACAAGAGAATTTTGGGGCTTTAACTGTTCTGTATCTTGATTAGAGAAGTGGTTATATGATGATAGACATTTGTCAAACTTCTCCCTCAGCACCACAAAACAATAACTCATATAAGGGTACACAGCAAGAGGCGTGAACTAAACTGTGTGAAAATTACACCTCAATAAACATGATCTTTTTTTAAATGGATTGAGAATGGTGGCAGTATGTGCCTGAAAAACAAGGGAATAAACTTGGAGAGCAGAAGGACTTCTACCCCACAGTCAAAACACGCTTTTTGTAACACTGCTGGTATTTACAATGTAGTCATATGTTGCTTAACACTGTGGAGAAATATCTGAAAAATGTGTTATTCTGAGGCTTCATTGCTGTTTGGACATCATAAAGCTTACTTACACAAACCTAGGCTGATGTGCATATTGTCATATATTCTATATGTGGTTCATCATTAACTGGAATGTTGTGTGTAGAACACAATTGGGTTAGATTAGTGTATATGTGGTACTTTAAAGAAATACGGCAAGCACTGTGACATGAACCTTAGGTTCTAGAACAATAATGTGTAAGTGATGTCACTTTTAGAAGTCTGATGTTTTAAACCGTGTCAAATACATAAAGCAGTAGCTTTTTTTGTTTTTGAGACAGGGTCTCACTATGTAGCCCAGGCTGGCCTTGAACTTACAGCAACCCTCCTGCCTCAGCCTCTTAAGTGCTGGGATTACAGTCATGCAATAAAGCAACAGCTTTTGACCTACTGTGCTTATGTTTCATCTTGAAGGATTTTGTCTTCTTTCAGTTATCAACCCAGCTTTGAAAAGATGCAGAAGATACACT
This sequence comes from Cuniculus paca, assembly GCA_004365215.1. Taxonomy (NCBI): domain Eukaryota; kingdom Metazoa; phylum Chordata; class Mammalia; order Rodentia; family Cuniculidae; genus Cuniculus; species Cuniculus paca. The sequence continues at coordinate 31,813 of RJWT010001572.1, forward strand.
TTGTCACCAGAAATGATCTTTTTAAAGGGCTTCTGGTTTCACCCTAAGCAAAACTTTCCAGCTCATAGAGATTACCCTAGTTTGAACCAAGTACACTTCAACACAGATTGATGCACAACCAAAACAGTTCCACCTTCTTTCCAATGTTCACAACTGGGGTTTCGCAAGTCTAGTCCAGCCCAAAGCACAAAGAAAAATTTTTATACAGCGTCTTCAGGCAACATTCCCCTGGATATTTTGTATGTTCCCTTAGCTACTAGCATCTATTTCTGCCTCTCCTCAAACAAAACACCTCTTCCTTCCCTTAAAGTACTCATATATATATTGTGAATCACCTGACTTCTAACAACCTGGAGAGAAAGAAGTTATTAACCTCATTTGATCAAATGAGTAGGCTGACATGATCTAGTACAGCTAGTACATCTACCATGAATTCACCGTCTTTCTGTCTCCCTTCGTTCTCTGTGGCACACACACACACACACACACAAAGGATATGTTGCCTAAACTCACCCATTATTCAATATAGAAACTATAGTGATTAAATAGAATAGAGAAAAATTACTGGTCTAATAGTACTTAGGGGCATTAAATGTTTTCCAAAGTATGTTCTAAGGAACACTATTATCATAATAAGATAAAGCTTCACAACCAAGCAAATTCTATGGTCAAATAACTTTTAAGAATCTCTGACCTGGCCAGGAGTGGTGGCACACTCCTATAATCTCAGCACTCAAGAGGCTGAGGCAGGAGGATCGCTATGAGTTCGAGGTCAGTCTGGGTTACAAAGTGAGTTCAAGGTCAGCCTGAACTGCATAGCAAAACCTTATCTCAAAGAGAGAAAGAAAGACAGACAGACTCTGATCCTGCATCTGCCTCTTGACAAATCACGGTACACATAGCATAGAAGACTGAAATGGGTGGGGGTGTAGCTCAGTGATAGAATACTTGCCTAGCTGAGGCTCTGGGTTCAACCCCTGACACTGTGGCAGAAGGAGCGGGGGAGAAGTACTGAGAAATCATCACTGGCAATAAACCCATTCGTCTCCATATAGCTAATACCCTAAAGTGCCTGACTGAAAAGTAGACACTTAAAAACTTTTAAAAAAAGATTTTAAGTCATTTTTCATTTGCCCCAGAATACCTGCCAGTAGCACTTGTGGCTACAGTGTTTACCCCAAGATAACTCATAGCTTACAGTCTTAACCTTACTCCCAAACTTTGCCATGAAATACCTTGCTTTTATTATTTCACATTACCCTGGTATATCAATAGTCATTCGAAACAAAAGAACATTTTACTTGCGTATCATTCTCGTTGTAGTAGTGGTTATTTCTATTTACAAAAATAGTAATTCTTGATTGCTGAAAATTAAAAGAATGCTGGCAGCAAGTTGCATTATTTTATTTTTGTAAATGTAAATTAATGCAATATTTTCCATGGATTCTTCTCCTTGTTTTTTGTTTCATATATTGCTGTAATGACTGAATTCATTCCTTTCTGATATGATTATCAAAAAAAGGAGGCCAAAAAGGTCATTTACTGCCTAAAATTCCCATCACTGGTTAGTGCAGACTACTGCTATTAAACTGGTAAAGTCAAGTGTGAAAAGGCTTAGTGGGGATTACAAATAAACTCATTCTAGGGGGCCAATTCTCAGTCTTAGAACCATGTAATCTCACGACCCCAAACAGTTGTAGCTTGTCCACAGAATAGACTCTATTAAAATTTGGCAGTCACTCCAGCATAGAGACTGAAACTCTATTTTGCACCTTTCCTGGAACTCTGTAGACTCATGAACTCTTGTAGCCATCTGCCAAGAAACAGCATCAAGGGAGCTAGTCATCATAAAAGAGCCCTTGTAAACCACCAGCTACAAATTAAATCAATTGCCCACCCTAAAACTAGCACTCTGAAGGATCTAGCCTTACTTTTTTGATTCCAAGATTTTTTTTCACTATTTCTGACCAATACTTCACTTTTGCATCTGACATTGTTTTGCTCCTCCTTTCAAGAAAAAGAAATTTTCATTAGCAAATTTGAATAAATCCCAAATAATAACATAAAGTTGTGTTAATTTTATGGTTAAAGTATTAACATTAACATCTGTGAGCTGTCCAAGTAATACCAAAAGGGTTTTACTTCCAGTCATTAGAAAGTGAATGAATTTAAATGCCATCCAAACAGTCAACATTATTAAATAGGTCCAAGAAGAGAACTTGATCCTGCAAGTGCCAGCTAATGTTAAAGCCACTGGCTGGTTGCTAAAGAACAAGGGTTATTCTATGAGGAATGTGGTCAAGGAGGATTTGGCATGATGGGACAAGGCTAACTATGAAATTTATTCCCTTTCCTGTATTAGTCAAAAGGCTGGAAAAAAAACCGTGGAAATAGGGGTCAATTTACCATGTCATTACTCTTCATGGACCTCCTCATTGTTCAATACACTTATCCAGATGGAATCAACTGAAAAGATCAAGGATGAATTTTAAGTGGAGTTAAAATTCAAAGAAAGGACCAGGTATACTGGTGCATGCCTGTGGCTGCAGCACTTGGGAGGCTAAGGCAGGAGAATTGCAAACTCAAGGCTACCCTGGGGTACATAGTTCACACATTCACATCAGAGCCCTAATTCATATGTCTTGTTTCTGGGCAGGTTGAACCAACTCGTGATACATGCGTGAGTGCTCCATTTTATTAATTTTATCAGTAAAAAGACTGATAAAAGTGATTAGACTCATTTGTACCACCAGTGGTACAAGCTGCCCGAGGGGGGACAGTGATGCATATACTGAAGTAAGTCGGCAGGAACATGTTAAAGGATAGGCTGGAATACACATAAAGACCCTGAAAAAAGACAAAATGAAGTCAAGAAAGGATCAGCCCCAAGCTCCAAGACACTTCCTGGGGATCCAGGAGGCAGTGCCAAAGCACCAGGCTCTAAGTCCCAGTATCGCCCATACAGATCTAGGTCCTGTGCCCACCTCTGTGTCAGGTCAGGTCCTATGAACCCAGGCACCAGGTCACCCCTTATGGTCCTAGGCATGAAGCTAAACTGCCCAATGACTCAGGCAAAAGGCCAGAGAACACCATGCCTACAGTGAAGCAAGCCTGCCAGCTAGCTTGCCATGAATCTCTGGATAGACTTTATGAAGGGCTTTCCATGGCAAAAGTCAGTCTGCAAAGACTAGATGAGGTGCGCAGATTTTTAAGGAACAAAAATAAAGCATCAGTAACTGATCCAAAATAAACGGGGATCTAAGAAATACCTGACATGGTGTTAAAAATAATACTGTCAGCTGGGTTTGGTGGTGCAAGTCTGTAATCCCAGCAGCACTCAGGAGGCTGAGGCAGGAGGATCACTGCAAGTTCGAGACCAGACTGGGCTACAAAGTGAGCTCAAAGCCAGCCTGAACTGCATAGTGAGACCCTGTCTCAAAAAGACAAAAATAAGAAAATTTTAAAAATTTAAAAAATAAAAATAATACTGTTACAGAAATGTGAATTTTGAAAGAACACAGGTAACTAAACCAAATCAGGGAAACAATACATGAACAAGATGAGAAATTCAACAGAGACCACAAAAAAAGAAACAAGTGGAAGTTTTGCACCTGAACAACAGTTACTTAAAACAAAAATTCCAGTTTCAATAGCAGACTTGATCAAGCAGAAAACGAATCAGCAAACTCAAAGGCAGGTTACTTGAAATTACTCAATTAGAGAAACAAAAAATAAAAATGAAAAAGATTGGAGAAAGGCTACAGGACTTAAGGGATACCATCAAGAGAAACATTATAGAAATACCAGATGCAACAGACAAGGACAAAGGGGTAGAAGGTTCATTTAAAGAAATCATCACTGGAAAAGGAAACAAGCATTCAAATCATGAAACTCAAAGAATCCTGAGTACAAAAAACATAAATAAGGTCTCACCATGTAGTTCAGGTTGGCCTCAAACTTACTATGTAGTGCAAGTGAGTTCAAACTCATGGCAATCCTGCCTCAGCCTCCAAAGTGCTAAAATTACAGGTTTGTGCCACCACAACCAGCTGACAAGGAGAATTTTAAAAGTGGGATAAACAGCATGGTCTTTTCTTGCCTTGGCAATGGTGGGGTCTATGCCAGCTTGTAACTACTTCCTATCTTTCCTTTGTCTCCTTTTCCTCTACCCTTCCACCCCAATCCTAAATAGGAGGCCAATTAATAGGACTGGGTGGGCATGGGAGCATGCACCTGCAGTCCCAGTTATTCTGGAGGTTGAGGTAAAGAGGACCGTTTGAACCCACAAGTTCAAGGCCAGCACACACAACAGACACCACTGCAAGAGGACGGATCTACCAGATTTTAAGGACCATGCACAGACAGCATTATGACCTTCCTTGGGGAGGGAGCTAACAAACTACTCCTTGCTAGCAAGACAAGTTTTCTTTCACCTCTCAATGCAGATTTTATTAATTTGACAAGACAAAAAGGTTCCTGTAAGTAGAGAAGATAACTTCTCTATCTAAACTATACAAAGTTCTGAAGTAAACCAAATAAAAGGGCATATTTCCTTTTTATTTACATTAAACTTCAAAGTATCTTTTACTTACTTAAAACTCCATCCAAATCATGGAACTTATTTCACATATATCTATGTACTTTTGTAATAGAAACATTCAACCAAGAGTATAAAGTCTTTAAGCAACCAATAGTGTTTCACTGGCTACGACAGTATACCTTAAAAATCTTCCAGAAAATTAAGTATCAGCATTAGACTCCTTGAAATTCTAGCAATCAATAATGAAAGGGTTCTCTTTGTTGTTGTTGGTTTGTTTTTGAGACAAGGTCTTGCTTTGCAGTTCAGGTTGGCCTTGAACTCGAAGGGATCCTCCTGCCTCAGTCTCCCAAGGGCTGGGATTACACGCATGCGACACCACACCTGGCAAAAGGGTTCTCTTTGAAGCCAATGCAATGGCACACATCTGTAATGCTAGCCCCCGAAGAGGCTGAGGCAGGAGGACCCTAAGTTTGATTCTAGCCTGAGCAACTCAACAAGATCCTGTGTCAAAAATACTAAAAAATGGTTAGTGATATAACTCAGTGGAAAGGTCCAGGGTTAAATTCTCAATACCACAAAGGAAGCAGGGGGAGCTCTGTTTGATAATTTATAAAGTTTATTTTAAAATAATCTAGTTTGACACAGAATTATTAGTATCAAGACTTTTTTTTTTTTTTTGGTACTGGGGATCACTACCTTGCACTTGCCAGGCAGGCACTTATGTCACTGAGCTAAACCCCCAGCCCTCAAGACTATTTTTGAAGCAAGTAACCTTTGCTTAAATTTGAAGATCTTCATTTCTATATGCATTTTAAACTGCGCGCCACTGGCAGTGCCATTTTCAGAAATAAACTACACCAGCCGACTAGTGGCAATGGCTCAATCATGTAAATGTTGAAGTGAACCAGTTTCCCACAGGTTTCATTTTCTTTTCCCCTTATAGTACAGTACAAGTAAAGCAGAACACCCTTCATGCTTCTAGCATGTTTTTTCTTAAATAAAGAAACAGTGTGGAAATGAAATGCTGCACATACAAACAAAATGCTTGCTCTGTTTTAGGCATGAATAATGTGAACCATCATCACTTGGTTCACCATCTTAGATACTAATTTATCTCAAACAAAACAGAAGGGCACATGCATAAACAGGAATACATTTTCAGGCAACAGAATCATGTCATCTTTGCACAACCATTCAAGAGTGACCAATCAGGTCACTCAGCATAAGACAACAATAAGCTCTCTGGGAGCCAGCATGTGGACTACTATGAGCAAAAGTGATCATTTTAGAGCTGTCTGAATAGAAGAAAGCAGTTAAGCTACAGTTAATCCAAGTTAAGCTACTAATTCATTTAATCCCCCAACTAAAATAAAAGCAACCATGAAAACAAAACTTCCTATTTCAAAACAGCAATAGGTCAGTTTAGTAAGCCTCGAAGCATAATAATACCTGGTTCTGAAAATGTGTCACTAATATCATCATCTTTGTCATCTTCATAATCCTCTTCTTCTTCCTCCTCCTCATTTTCAGAGAGTTCATGTTCACTGCCAAAGCCTTCATCATGGTCCTCATCATCGACATCCTCCTCATCGTCCTCATCTTCTTCAGGATTGCCTTTGGTTGGCTGTTCACCCAAGTTGTCGGAGACAAAAAGGGAGTAATTGTGCTCTTCTTTTTTCTGGGATGAATCTGAGATTGACATGCTAGTAGAAAGGCTGCTACTCTCTCCTACAGCAACTGACCCAGGACCCTCCTGGGGTAGGGGGCTGAGTAATAGTTCCTGGGTTTCTCTGAAAGGCAAAGCGGGAGTGGCATGACCCTGAATAGGCTCCATTCCCTTTTTTTCTTGTCTCTTTGTTACAGCTCCACAGTAGCACGTATTCTCCTTTGCTGCATCTGTGTGAGCTTGGCTCAACAAGGGCCGGCTCTGTTGTACTGGGCTGATCTTTACTTTTGCCTTTTTTACATAGTCCTTACATTCAACATGAAAGTTCACCTTCTCGTTATGATACATGTTGGTCTTCACCACAATTTGTGTGCTTGAAGTGGGTTTACTTGCTTTTTGGACACAGTCTGACAAAGGAACCTCAGCCTGAAGAGTCTTTGAAGAACACACAGGGGCAGCTGCTCTACTTGTGATCTTTTTACCAGGGAATGAAGAGGGCAAGGGATTTTGTTTGACACTGAAAAGTGAATCAGGGTAATAAAGGGAATCAGAAACAGACTGAGAGTCCTCACTATTAAGCTGAGCCAAAGTAGGAGTTTTACTTATGACCTCTTCATCTTGGTAAGGGCTGGAAAAGTCATCAAGACCCAAGTAATCCACTTCTTTTGTTCCCCAGATGTCACAGCTGGTTAGTTTGGTGTACTTGGTTAAGTCTTCACAGTACGTATCCCACTGTTCCCAGTTTGAGGTTAAAGTACCCTCATTATCCAGGACATCTGTGTAAGACTCCAGATTTTCAATGTCTTTGCAGTCCTCCAAAGAAAGGAAGTTGTCTCTAGGATTCTGTTGGTAGTTCATCTCTCTATCCTAAGAAAAGTTTAAGAAAGGACAATCACACACTATATTTTAGGAAGTAAATAACTGCCTCCATCTTCACTTGCATATATTAAATTGATAAATCAGTACTCTACTGCTGGTCTGTTTTTAAGATAAAGGCCACTGACATGACACTGTACTATTCCATATGCAACATCATTTAGTTGGCAAGAAAAAAAGGGGTGTGGGAATAATGCTCCTTGAGAGGTTTCAGTATGGCCCAAATGTCAAGAGCTCTTAAGTTGCACCATAAATGTTCCTGAAAAAAATGTATAGTTCTTGGTCACAGGAGGATTTGAGGGTCTTTAGGAATAAGCTTCAATTAAGAAGCAAATAAACTGCGTGTGATGTACATGCTTGTAATGCAAGCTACTTGGGAAACAGAAGCAAAAGAATCAAAAGTTCAATGCCAACCTAGGCAACATAGCAAGACAGTGTCTGAAAATTAAAATAATTTTTAAAACAGCTGGAGCTGGGTATGGTGGCACATACCTATAATCCCAGCACTTGGGAGGCTGAGAGAGGAACATCACTGTGAGTTTGAAGCCAGCCTGGGCTACATAAGCGAGTTCAAGGCCAGCCTGCACTACACAGACAACAGTTGGACCTAGGTATGGTGGCACACACCTGTAACCCCAGCACTTGGGAGGGTGAGGCAGGAGGTTACCAGTTTAAATCAAGCCTGGTCTACGTAGCTAGACTTGGTCTCAAAAAAGGGAGGTGGGGCTGGAGATATGGCTCAGTGGTGGAGCACTAGCTCTGGGTTTAATCCCTAGTACCATATACACAAAAAACCACCGAATAATGATAATGATACTCAGAAGGCTGAAGCAGAAAGATTACCTGTTATAGGCCAGTGTGGACAACAGGGTGAGACCCTGTCTCAAAAAAAAAAAAAAAAAAAAAGAAGCAACTAATGAAGACCTTACCTTCATTACAAGAGGATGTATCTTCTTAAGCAGGAACTTAAGTAAAGAGGCAAAGAACAACTCAGAGAAAACTGGAACTAAGCCACAGAATAAGACCTTTTAACTATTCTTGGGTATAGAAATGAAATATTCCTAATGGGCTACTGATTTTTGAAACAGGGTCTCACTATGTAGTTCAGGCTGGCCTTATGCTCACTATGCAGCCCAGGCTGGCCTCAAACCTGCAGCAATTCTCCTGCTTCAGCTTCCCGAGTGCCAGGATTACAGGTGTGTATCACACCACACCCAGCTCAGCACTTTTTAAAAAATTTCTCATTCTCATGAAAAACTGGACTTGAAGATACTTAATCTTCATTCTTAGCATCTTTGATGTGTCCATATAGCCTTCTAAAATTACCAGGCCTGTATTCCAAGAATCAAACCTGGCCCAAACAAATCTTTTCTTTTCCAAACATTTATAGATTGAAGAACTATATTACAACACTTTTACTCCAAATCAATCAATGTTAAAACCAAGAAAATGTTGCTTACCAGTTCGTACATGAAATCTGGATCAGAACTGTTTGCTAAGAGATCTGTGCTCATCAGAGTCTGTTCTGAAAAGGTGTGGCTTCGAAAGGCATCCCCAAAAGGCGGATCCATTCCGCTTACACTAGGCTACAATAGAGTGATTTTCATTTTAGAAAGTTAAAGACCACTTTAAGACCAATATATAACACACGAACCCCCACTCTTACCTCTAAGTAATTTATTTTCAGAAAATAATCCTGTTTTTCTCCTGTATCTAAGAGTTTCAACTAGCATTAAACTTTGGACTTAGGTGAGGAAAACACCTAACATGCACTAAAAACAGGAAAAAAAAGAAGTAGTGACTATTAAAAGTAGCCAACATCTAAAAATTTTAAAGTTTATTCAGCAACCAGAATCAGCATACAGCATCTAATGAGTACTTTTAGTTAGCTATGCAACATTTTTTCAAATCCTTCTCTACCAACACTGTTCTAATTCCCATTTCAAGCAGAGAACTTCTTGCCATTTCCTGGAATCTGCAGTCTCACTCTGTACTTCTAAGAGTGTCCAATGTTTTATTTCCCAAAAGAAACTGTAAGACTGTTTGGTGATCTTTAAGTCCAAAAGAAGATTAACAAAATAGCCTTTGAATCTTCTAGATATGACCACAAACCTGAGCATGACTATTAAGAGTTTCCATCTTGATCCTTGAAAAGGGTAAAATTCATTTTATAATAAATTAGAAGGAAAAAATAAGAGACTCAACTAGGCTGTGCATGGTGGTGGGCACCTGTAATCCTAGCACTAGGGAGGCTGAGGCAGGAGGATCACCATGAATTTAAGGCCAGCCTGGGCTACATAGTGAGTTTAAGGCCAGCCTGCACTACATAGTGATACGCCGTCTCAAAAAACAACATCAAAAAAGCCTCCGCTCTCATAGTTAATTTCTCCTCCGCATCCCCCACCCCTCCTTTTACAATTCAACATCTATCCAAATTACTCTGAAGTCAGGGCTCATGCTCCTACAGTGGCTCAAATAATAGGTCTCACTCTGAAATCTACCTCCAATGAGGGAAGAGAATGAAGAAAAGTAATTTTTTCCCCTCTGCTGTTTTGTTTTTCTCTGCAAATTTCTGGAGAAATTTTTTGAAATGGTTATCATTTCCTTATACTCTTCTATTCACATGCCTTCTATTTACCAGGAGGAAGACTTTTCATATGGTACTTCCCATCTCACTTCTTTTTTTCCTTTAATTTTTCCTAGCCCTTCCAAGCACATAAAACCTTTCTTCCTAGAAAACTTCAGCTTGAGAAAAAAGTTGTGTAACCCTGAATTCAAGTATTCATTAAAAATCAAACTAAATCTTGTTTGGGCAAGAAATCTAAAAAAGGATATGCAATCTACTTGGCACAGGGATTAGGGTGGAGGGAGTCCTCTGCTCTTTTTACTATCTGCTAGCATTTCCTCTGTTTCTGCTGCCTGCCTCCCTGATTCCCCAGAGTCTCAAGAAGCTGTTGATTCCCAGTGCTCAGGGATAGTTCTACATGGCCCCACATAAGGCCCCTTCTAAGATTCCCCACCAGCTCATTATTTCTGTTTCTCCCCAACACTGAAATGAACATTAGGGAGGGTTAAGAGTTAACCACCAGAAGGGGAAGAAAAGGAGTCTGAATAAGCAGAATGGGAACTAATATTTATTGTTTCAGTGATCACCTCCAACCCAAACTCATCAATTCAAAACAGATGCTGTACTACAATCATTCCTAGACATGGTTGTGTGTGTGTGTGTGACAGAGAGATGAGGTGGGCAGGATGAAGTCCCCCACTATTTCCTTTTACTTTTAAACCAGTGCTGTTCAGAGCCAGGTACAGATGACAGGTGTATTTAGGGGCCAGTGATTAAGGTGAGTACCTGGCTAGTCCCCAGAGACTAATCCCAAAGTCTAACTTCTTACATCTGGGAGCTGACCAGTGCCAACACCTGAAAACCCAAGCAAGATTTGTTATCACCAGGCTCCATCCCTGGATTGAGGGAGGCAACTCAGATACAAGAGCAGCGTGACTTTAGCTCCCACTTGTCTCAGCTAGACACCTGTTTTAAACTCTCATAAACAGAAGCCAAGAGTGGGAAACAAGAAGCAGCCAGAAGAGATGGAAAAGGGGTTACTGTTGCAAGCTAATTTTGAGGGGAATTAGTTTAATTCCCATAAAGCTATCAGATCTACTCACCTTCTAACCTATTCACTGTGCTTTGCTGTATCAAATTCATCAAAGTTAAAAATGGTCACAAACACAGAAACACAAGTAAAAGCAATGGAAGACAGGACATGTATTCAAAGCTAGTTGAGATCAGAAACAAGTATAATATGTCAAGTTGTGTTAAAAATCAGCATTTACAAAACCAATAGTATTGACTTTCAAGAAAAAATGTAAAAACTTTGCATCTACTCTTTATGATTTACCTGAGGCATTTCCAAGCCCAGATCCTGTGTGTCCAATTTCAAACTTCTTTTTTTTCTTGTTTGTAAATTCCTTTCCAGCTTTACTTTTAATTCCAAGATGATTTTCACAGTAAATAGCAGGTTTCCCCAGAATCCTTCAATTCAACTGATTGGATCACTGCTTTTTTCTTTTTAATAATTCTGTGCAATTCTGTCAAACAACACAGAGTAATTTCACTGTGCTTCACTGTTAACAAGTTAACCTTTAAAAAACATTAACAAAGAATATTTCACACTAAATAGTAAGTCTTACAGGTTACATTTTCAAAAATTTAGTCATGTCTTAGTACCTACTATTCTGAAATTCATCATTTCTTCAGTTGTTTGCTTCTAAAACAGGGAAGGGTCAATAACTAATTGGTAACATTTTAAAAAACCACCCCAACCAAATAGCATATCCGTGATCTGAAACATACATTACATTTAATCTCTTTTACTTTATGTTACTTATGAGAAAATGTCTCAATATTAATTCCATTTATTGTATAATTATTACTGCTAAATAATCTACATTTTATAGCTTTCATAAATCTGTAAGAACAGTAATGAATACATAATACATTAGAATTTAATATATCCTCTACATTAAGTAAAATCATACTTAAATGGCATATATATCAACATTATTCTCTGAGTTACAAGTAGAAACTGTGATTGAAGAATTACTTCAGCATGTTTTAAAAGGGTGTACATTGGGGTAATAGAAGTGAGGACTGAGCCAGGCATGATGGTGCATGCCTACAATCCCATCACTCGGGAGGCTGAGGCCAGGAGGATCGTTGCGAGTTCAAGACCAGCCTGGGCTACAAAGTGAGCTCAAGGCCAGCCTGAACGGCATAGTGAGACCCTGTCTCAAAAACACCAGGACCGGGGATCTAGCTCAGTGGCCTAAGCGCCTGCCTGGCAAGTGCAAGGTCGTGAGTTCAATCCCCGGTGCCGCAAAAAAAAAAAAAGAGGAGGAGGGGTGAGAAAAAAAAGTGAGGACCACTGTGCACAATGGTTTCAAAGGTTAAGTTACAATTTATGATTCCAAACCATCTGTTACAGGGTTGTCAAGGAGTACAGATTTAAATGTTCATTCCCTATCCTTATATATGAAGACCTTAATTAGGAAGAACTAAACAGAAAAGTTGCAAATTTTTTTTTTTTTGGTCTTTTTGAGACAGGGTCTCACTATGCAGGTCAGGCTGGCCTTGAGCTCACTTTGCAGCCCAGCCTGGTTTCAAACTCACAACAATCCTCCTGCCTCAGCCTCCCAAGTGCTGGGATTACAGACATGCACCACCACGCCCCGCTGCAATCTCTTTTTCTAAATCAGTACTTCACCCAGGATCATCAGCATCAACTCAGAAAGTTGTCAGAAATCCAAAAATCTTGGGCACCAGTCCCATTCTACAACAGAAACCTTAAGAATGGATCTCAGCAAACTGATTCAACAAGCCCCAGGCAATCCTGTGCCCCCATAAAGTTTGAGGACTGCTGCCCATCCTTCCTTTTATGTAGTCTAGATGGAGTGTCATTTTCTCAAATATATAGAGTTAATTTAAATGTGCCCCCTATAGTTCCCACATTCTCTGGGCTAGAGTGGTAGGCAGATTATTTCAATTTCAAAGAATTCTTGCTAAATAAATAAAAGATGCGAAGGGACTCAGTAACTGTTCTATTTAATCGAATTAATAAACTGACTACAATTTGTATTTCTTGGTCTCTCATTTCTGGTGGGCTCTCATTCTCAGATCACTGTGCTGGCCTAAAAAACAGTATCTAGTGTTCAGCTTGGCCCTAGAAACAATGAAACAATCTAAGTGGACTAATTCCAGCACTCACCAAAGGCAAGTTCTTGCTCAGATGACCCCATGCATTGGTCCTACTACTGAAACGCAGTCACAGTCCTAACTCTTCCCTTGATTCTTGTGAGAAGATCAGTAATCTTTTCAAGGCCAAGACTCCAAGAAGGTATTTAATTCAAGTCACATAATCAAGAAATAGACTACTGCATTCTTGGCTTATAACTTGGATCTTTTCGGGAGAAAGATCTGATATGCTCTAAAAATTGAAAACTAGCTGGGATTAAACACTTGTAATGCCTGCACTCAGGAGGCTGAAGCAGGAGGATCAAGGCCATCCTGGGCTACATAGTGAAGGCCAGCCTGAACTACATAGTGAAACCCTGCCTTAAGAAAATGAAAATAAATAAAAACTGAAAATTTACACTTACTAGCAACAAGACTATGGACTCAGAACAGACTAAGTCCTATTCAACATATACTTATTAGTATCTACCAAAAATAACTGTCTGCCAGCAGCTTAGTTTATTAGGAAAAGGCTGAATTAAAAAAGGGGTAAGTTTTAGTCACATAGCTTTCATTTGCAAATACACAACACTGAGTAAGAATCTTTCTAAACTTCATTTGTCTCATCTTTAGGGAAGTTGGGAATCATGATACACACCTGAAACCCAGCACTTAGGAGGCTGCGGCAGGATAACCAAAAGTTTGAGGCCAGCCTAGACTACACAGTGAGATCCTGTCTCAAACAAAACCAAACACACGACAACAAAGCAGACCTACGAGATTAGGCCTGTTCAGGGTGGTATGGCTGTAACAAAACAAAACAAAACAAAGCAAAACCAAACCAAACCAAACCATGGAGGACGGGGTAAGGGGATGATAAGGGAGGGTATCAAAATATGTTGTGTGCATGCATGAACCTGCCAAAATGAAACATTAATACAAAAGTTAAAAAATAATTTACAAAAATATAATTAAACTTCAAAATATTATCTAGCTTGAAAAAAACCACCTCTCTCTCCTGACAACTGAGTTAAAGTCACAAACTTTCATACGAATGCAAGCAGTTCTTTGAAATTTTATTTTAAAGTATCAAAACAAACATCATTTAATGAAGTTAGCAAAAACAAGAAAAGCACTTGTTTGGAAGATAAGAGATCTGATTTCAGTTTTGATTTTTAAAAAGCCTTATGAATTAAAGCAAGTTATTTAAGTTCATGCATTAGCTCCCAAATCTGAGATCTAAGTTATTATCTTAACTATGTAATAAGGATGTTATAAGAATTAATGAGATTACAAGGACGTAGTAATAAAATAAATCTGAAAAGGTGATTATTATCAACAAGTATATGTTGCCAATGCTTTCTTTGTTCCATAGGTAGTCCAGCTCAGAAATTCAACATCTGTGACATTTTTGGGCAGCAAGGTTAAATGGTGTTGGTTAAAAGGTTAAAAGGTGTTGTTTCCCAAAAAAATAATATACACTAAGTAAAGGATTGAGCTTGTTCACTTGAGTATTGAAGGTCCTACAAGTTGCTTCTCTTAGTCTCTCAAATACAACTGGGGAAAGACCAATTCTATTCCAAGTAATGAGAACCCTTTTCAGTAATGAAGCTCTCTCAGTCTCTAAAATTAATGACCCCAGTTCACAACAAATTATCCTTATCCTCAATATTTTGAACCCATTTCCCAGAAGTGCTTAGTACTGTTCCAAATATTTATTGTGAAATAATCACGAAGAACAAAATTCCCACCCAAAAGGAGAAGAAAATTTTAAAAAATTAAAACTTCAATAGTGATTACCACTACACAGCATCTTCCATAATGATATACTGCTCCAAAACTATCCTATACCTGTGAGAGCCATGTATAAAGAGGGCATTAATGCTTAGGTGACAGAATAACAGGAGAAACTGTAACAACTTGCTTCTCAGGATGACTTCGCACTTTTTCAGGCTCAAGAATATCCATATTTTACTTAAAGCTTTCATATTAAAATATAACAGTAATGTTCTGTCATGATACACATCTGTAATCCCAATTACACAGGAAGCTGAGGCAAGAGAATTTTAAGTTCAAGGCCAGCCTGGACAATTTAGCAAGACTGCCTTAAAAAAAAAAAAAGAAAAGAAAAAAAGCAACAATGATCTGATTTCCATTATAATGGTGGAATATTTGTTTCAAGGAATCTTAAATGGTTACTCAAATGACAATCTAGACAACACCACAGTAGAGCCAGGAATATAGCTCAGTGGCACGGCACCTGTGTGGCAAGTACAAGTTCTTGACTTTGATTCCAGATA